>JAPYMA010000517.1:0-77094 GCA_035041965.1 Anisakis pegreffii
AATTCAATTTTTAGTTCTAATTTGAAAGGTAAAGATGGTATCATTTGCTATTAACTGATTTAAGGTGAAATGATCGATAAGCTCACAATGCAGTTCAATCGAACTCGTCAGTCGGTGATCACACGTGAATTGATCGAAATCATCTCTGGTGCAGCTGCCGTTTAGTGATTCAAGAGATTCGATGTCGTTGAGAACAGACTCATTTTCATTTGGCTGTTCTTCTTGATTCTTGTTCTCTTCGCTCGCTTCTATTTCATTTTTTTATTTTTGAATTTAGATAATAGAATATGAAATATTAATATTGCTGATGAATATTGAACGTAACGGTATGAAGCCGTTTGCATATATTATACATAAATATTCATATTTTTTTATTGGTAATAAGTGCGATACTTTTTAATGTTTCTACCACCCAATGGAACAATAAAGTGGAAAGCAAAATAGTGAGATTCTGCTATCGTTGTCGTTGTTTGTGGTTAAGCACAGTATAGTGATGAGCACATTTCAGTTCTTATCTGATCGTTTTTCGTTATCCTTTTCGTCGAAGCATTTTAATGCGTATGTTTCAAATCAGTCAGGGATGGTAAACATAGTTTATGATGAAATCGGAATCAATGACATTGCTTCTCATTTATCTGGTTCAGCAGCGGAAAGTGTAAATTAAACAGGTTGATGTCTAAATCAGCGTTCAATTTCTTGATGCAAAGCGATTAGTGAAGATTCGGTTTTGTTTTGTTTTTTGTTTAATAACATTATGTGGAAAAATATTAGAAATAAAAATATGAATGCATTGTTCAGTTTAATTTACAGTAATAGCTTTTTGAGATGTTAATAATGGCATTGAGAAGTTTCTTGGTAATGAGTATTGGTCGTAGAAATGATCTGATTAATACGCAAACCTCAGTGCGCATTGTTATCCCACTTTGAAAACAACAAGCAAGCAATGGGGCAGATTTTGCGTCAGATTTGTAGTTACGAATGAGGAAACATTCGTTGAGTTGTTTTACAAGCTGCATTCTTAGATGGATGATCGAAGTGAGGCGTGGTGTCATGAAATAAAATTTTGTGAAGGAAGTATTTTAAATGCTTGAATATGTGTTGTGCAGTATTAGTTTCTTGATAATTTAAATAACTTGCATGCGATGTGTTCGTACAATAATAAGTAAAGCCAAACTGGGAGAGGAGTATGTCTGATGGCTTTAAATTTCTGTCACATGAAATCAGAATTGATATTTGCATGATCGTGTTTAGAATAGGGTGTTTGAGCACTGAATGTGTTATATATATATATATATATATATATATATATATATATATATATATATATATATATATATATATATATATATATATATATATATAGTGGTAATTCGAATTGAAACTTTCGTATAAGATATTTAAATGTGCGGAGTTGGTGTCTACGTTCTCAGAATGATTGTAAGAAATCGTTTCAGAAAGGTATATTAAAAGAATATCTGAATAAAGTTTCATAATCAGGATCGCTTATGTTGGAGAATTAGAATGGCGACTGATTTGAAAGAAGCGCAGGAAACAACTGCTCAGCTTGAGTTGGCAGCTGCAGTTGTCCTTGTTAGTGTTTTTTTTTTCAAAACTATTTATTCTTTGATGGGTCATTAAAAAATTTGATGGTATTCACTTTCATATCGATAATTTTTCAAAATGCGTCCGTTTTGAAGTTCTTCAAATTGCACGTGGGATGATGACTGTGTTCACCATTGTACTGTTTACAGTTGTTAGGAATATTCGCACATTAAATATCACTTCGGCGACTTTTCATTTTCAGTAGAATTTGACCTGTTATGTTAATTATCGCTTCTCTTCATAGCAACCTTTTTGTCCTCACTTTTGTGAGAACGATTTACCTTACGTCACGATGTTGAACAAACACAAAAATCGTTGTTACATTGGTTTGTTGTATACATCTGGATTGAAGTTTTATCCGAGTTGATCCTCAGAGTGCCTAAACTCCAGGCTCAATTTGAGATGACCGGAATTCATAAAATATAACTATTTTCAACATGGAATGAATAAGTGAGAATAGTATCATGAAACTACTGTCGGTGATTTGTGAATAAAACTTGCATGAAAGTCAATCATTTGAGATGTTGAGTAAGGTCTTAGGAAAATAAGTATTGAGATTCAAACGGATTTCTTCTAAATATTCAATATCTTTATTTTCATTCGAGGCACCACCGTCACAAGTCTCAAATGAGGAACGTAAAGCAGCTGAACAACTTTTCATTTCTTTGCAGCAGTCAAAACTGTCTCCTCAGATGTGCAAATATGTCCTTGGTAAAATATCTCAGTTGTTTTGTATCATTTAAGAAGTACAGATTAGTGTATTATGAAACAGAATGTTCAAGGAAATTGCAAATTCAGATTCATATTTCATGGTTAACGCATAAATTGCGAAACAAGTGTGACGGGCTTTTTTTGCGGCGGGGAGGGGGGGGTCATATGCGATCGTAAAACGATATTTCGATTGAAGTGAAGAAGCAAAAAAATTCTTCTGATTCAGTTGGATGAAGTTGAAATTGACCATTTCTTTCAGAATCTTCAGCCAATGAATTTGTATTATTCGAAATAGCTAAAGCAGCATCACTGAGTCTTCTGAGGGAGTGGACTGTTACTGAGGCTTATGTCGTCGAAGATTGCTATAAATACATTTTAGAATACGTTGCGGCAAGACCGAAGTTTGTTATATTTTTATGGTGTTTTGTTTATGTAAAATTTTACTGCATAGGACAGGAACTTTCGTTCGACTAGTTTTAAACTTTCAGCTTTTTCAAATCGATTTTAATTATGACATTCAAATTGTTTTTAGGTTGAACGTGAACTAAGAGTATTTAATTATTAGGGTATGAAATTTGTTACTAATGAAATTGCTCTTAACTCTGGACTATTTCAACTAGATATGCTAATGCGTTTCAGAGTTTTCATTGGGAATGTTATACATTATTGAAAGGATTATGATTGAAATGGTTGGTGGTGGATGAATTACGGTTCAATGAATTCGATTAATGTGAACCTTTTTATTCAAATCATCCGAATTCTTAATTAATTTAGATGATTCTTTTTAGTTTGGCCAACTTCGTTAAGCGAGAACTACTCGTTTGTTGTGCGAAAATTTATAAACGTGGAATATTCGACCATAAAGTTGGTGATATCGATTCACTGTGCGTAACTGTTGAACAGCTTCTTTCCAGTCATCAGGAATATTTGCAAGGATTGGGCTGTGAGCTAATCGAGACAACTGCAGCCGAATTTTTTTCCTCATGGCGATCGTCTGGTTTTGGAATAACATGGGATTTTCATTTACGGGCCAAGCGTGCTTTTGAGGTAGTGATAATAAGATGGAGTTGTCGCATGCTTACTTCGTTTGCATTTCGTTCTTATCATGCAGAACTCTTTTAGTTTAAATCTGATCTATTTCCATGACATGTGCCAGTTAAAGCATCAGACTGCTGATTCATTAAAGATGTTGCGCAACAAAATGTAACCTCTTATTGTTCTTTCAGACAAGCGGTCTCAAGCGTCTCTTCGAACTGTCGTTGCGTATGTTACAGCATGTGGCAAATGCGGATTTGGCAGCATCATGTTATCATGTGACCAATTATTTTATTCTGATAAGCACCATTCGAAATGAATTGCCATATTTATTCAGTTATCGGATCACCATAAAGGAATGAGCAGTTGAGTTATTTCCTCTCCGTGCAGTTCTTTTCGAATTTTCAGATGAGCTTATGTGACAAATTTTTACGGGTCGCTGAAATTGTTTTATCGTGGAATTTTGCATCTCGATTCCTTCCACCGAGACTAACGTTCTGCGTTGAAATGAGTTCTGGCGGTGCGCTTCGACCACCAATTACTTGGAAAGAAATCTTCCAAAATGACGATCTTCTCAATCTCTTCTTTCAGGTTTATTATCTTATTAATACATTTAGGATGACTGATATTCACAGTGAAGCAGTACATGCGCATTGTCATTCGAATTTGAAGCAGAAAAGGAAGGCAGTGAATTATTTTGGTTAAATTGGTGTTCAGATTGTTTTAACTCTTTGCAGCTGCATAGACGCGTGAGAAGTGATGAAACACTTTGCGAGCGTTCAATGAATTGTCTCGTTCAGTTATCGTCATTGATGGGTGACGTTTTGAATGCTTCTGAAAATGATACTCATGATCCGTACGATCACTATATGTTTCTATATATTCGTAATTTACTTGAATTATTCCAAAGGTTACTGATTCACTCTTCTTTCTGCCTTTTGCCATCTTTCTTTTCTTACACCCACACAGATTGATGGTCATATCAAAGTACGTTGATTTGCTTCATTTTTTGAACTATACATAACATTCTTATTAAAATATTTGGTCGCAATTGCAGTGGTCCGTTGCCAAACGAAGTGACTGGTTTTTGTACAATTTGGTATAAACTCTTTAACTTTCATAAGTTGCAAACGTTTATACGATTCGATGATGCATTCCTTTCAACAATGTTGAATTATATGACCCAGTATGCTGAGCATCTAGCACCAATTGCGATGCACAATTCATTGGTTATTAGTTTTGTTTAATCATATCAACAATACATATGAATTATAAGATGAATGGTCATTGTTGTGTTGAAGGTGGATGATGATGATTCATATCGTGGCGCACTGACGAACCTCTATGAAGCATGGTTGGTGATGGTACGGGGATTTGAACGTACTCAAAGGAAAGGCTTTTTAAAAGACTACACCGTACGAATACTGAGCTC
Organism: Anisakis pegreffii; assembly: GCA_035041965.1. Taxonomy (NCBI): domain Eukaryota; kingdom Metazoa; phylum Nematoda; class Chromadorea; order Rhabditida; family Anisakidae; genus Anisakis; species Anisakis pegreffii. Next base: position 4,781 of record JAPYMA010000517.1, read on the forward strand.
TTTCATGCGTACGCTTCTATCCGAACCTGCCGGACAACGTACTGATGTAAGTTCACTTTTGGCTATTGCTTTCCGGCCATTGATCTCCTTTTCACTTTTTTCATAGTTGTAATCTTCTAAATTACTTGTTTGTCCTAATATCGATTATATAATTTTTATCATTTGCTTGAATATAAGTAGCCGCTTAGAAGAGAATGATGCCACACAATAGGTCGTCGCTCTCACTGAGAGTTATTCCGTTTCGAATGCATCATGTGGCATTGAATAATTGCTAAAAGCACCAGTGAATTTAATCAATCCATCAATGACAGATTTCATCAACTGAATGTATGCAAGATTTCGAGTTGGATGATCGTGATCACTTCGCTGACACACTGAAATTGATTGGTCATTTTGCTGGGCATTGCTTGGATGTGTTCTTACCAATGCTATATTCGTGAGCACTTCATTCATTTGCATTTTCAACTTGCTTGAAGATGAAGAGATTCGTTTGAAATTCACTTCTTGATTTTAAATAAATTTAAGTTACCACTCAATCTTTTTCTGCTTCAAATTAGCAATGCGTTATTTGTAGGATTTTGAAAAGTAAACTGGAACAGTTTTATACATTCATATCGAATGGGGTTGACGAAAAAACAATGGATGCTTGGCGAGAGGATATGCATTGGATTTTGATTCTTTTCGGTGACTATTTTTTGTTTTAGCGTTTCTCTTTTTTAATTCATTATTCACGTCAATTGCTCAAAAGAGTCACTTAAACGTATTGAAGCTATTTGGAATTAATGTCCACTTTGATAATCTTTTGTTTAGATTTATCCTCATTCTGTTTATCTTTTCTTATTCATCCGTTTAAGCAAGGATCTTGTTGGTTTTGAATAGTAACGAAATTTATGCAAGAATCTAACGATCGCACTCGTTGAGTTAATGTTTTATCTGTTTAGGATATATATTAACGGAAGCGGATGATGATGGTAGTTGTCATTTGCCAGCAGAGGTGTGTGACTTTTGTATAGCTGCACCAAAATCAGTGAATGCGGGTTCACCGTTCATCCGTGCTTGTATTGAGAATCCACGCTCAATTCCAGATGATTTATATGTTGATCCTATTTTAAAGTTAGTTAGTTTCTAACGTTTGGATAGCTGAGTTAACAACAAAGATTTAAATTGGAATTTTTTATTTCATTTTCGAACGGTTTTGTTCATAGTGAAAATGGGATCAAAAGAAGCATTTGTTGAATGTGCTAAATGTGTTTTGCTACAGAGTGACTGGAGTGATATTAGCGTGGTGTTCGTTAGAGCATTCGTTACTGGTTGAGGGTGGTGCGAATATGGTGAGTCCCGAATTAATGAGGACTTCGTTCTGGATAACCAGACGGTTATTCTCCGCACTGAGTGTACCACCAGATAACAGTAATGAACAAAACTCTTTGATACCCATGCTTGATATTAATAACGAATTCTCCACTTTTCTTGTCCAATTCGTCTTCCATAAAACGTTTACCGTTCTCGGCAAATTGTCCGGTGAAAAAAAGTAAGTATTACTCATAATATCATCATTATTCAGTTCATATCATCTTCTTCATATTTATTCAAACTCATATTTGTCTTTCTAGAATCTATGCATCATTGGGCTGTTTAAAGCAGTCAAGCTCTTTGTGAGATTTGAAGATATATTGGTGGTCGCGTTTGTTGATGTCGAAAAACAAAGTTTGTATAAGCGTCTAGCAAGGAACTAAACGTTCATTGTTTACCATGTTCAAATAAATGAATTATTTAGGTTATGTAAAGATGCATCCGATTTACTGTTGGCATTAGTAGATAGCCGTGCTGCGGAAATGGCAGCAAATGATTTGTTATATATATCCTTATCGCACATTCAACTGGATAAATTACCTGTACGACGATCACTTATTCATACACTTGTCTTGATTGGTGCAGCGGCCGATGATGAGCAAATACGACACAGAATGTATTTATCGGTTGGTTTCGTTGAGCATTTATTATTTAGTGCATTAATTTTACATATTGCGAGCAACTTCTTAGTGTGTACAATCATATGCCAATCGTTCAGTGGCATTATGAAATATAAATCATCCATATTTGCAATTTCATTTCAGATTCTTGAGCCTTTGTCGAACAAATTCGCAGAACTATGTTCAAATCCGATGAATAACGAATCAAATTTGGCTGATTTGTTGGACTGTTTCTGTGGTGTTGCGCTGGCATCACAACGTCATTCTGCTGCAGTCTTATTTAGTCAGTTCTACATGCATTTATGCTTTCATCTTTAATTCAGTGATTCATCCTTTGTTTATATCCAGAGCAAGTCTCCGATGACGGGCTCTCAATCAAAATGTTTGAGTATGTTGAATTTTTAACGAAGACTTTATCTCGTTGATCAATCAATTAAGCCGTTTATGGACGACTAATTATGATATGGAAATAAAATAATGCGGAGGTGTTAAAGCCTTAACTGTTGCTTTCGAACGACGATTATCAGTGCAAAATTATTGAGTCTCTTTTGTTCATTTACAGGGTTTATTGCACCGCTACTGGGACGATGTGTCAAAATGTTTTCAGCAAAGAACATTTCACTTGTTTTAACGAATGCAATTCTTGATCTCTTTGCTGTAGCTACGCGTAAACTGATGCTTTATATAGATCAGGTGGAAGAATCACAGTTTTGCTATGAGGTTTTCATTTTTTAAATATTCTCGTTGTGAAGTTTTGCAGCATCTGAAAATACTAATCGATGAATGAAAAACGCAAAGGAACTTTCGTTCGTACTTAGTTCATTTTTATTGTAAATTATAATCTCTTGCATAATTAAGTGTACTTGTATACTCAGTTTATATTTGCCTGTGTTTTTATGAGATCACAATGAGGTTCATGTAGAAAGATTCATGAAATTTGAGATTCTACTTGAACTGATTCAAGCTTATCGTCGCGAACAATTGGAGAAATATCGCGAGGTGGATATTGATCAGGAGGATAAAGCAACTGATTTACTTCTTTTGTTGGATGTTTTAGCGAATATTATGAGTAAAGATGCTCTTTATCCAGTCGATCCTACTGGTGAGCTGTACTTTTGGTTGTGCTAGTATACTCAGATTGATTTTATCTTCATATACTGATCTCAACTTTTGATGGGTTTAAATTGATTGGTTCTGTGTTGAGTTTGTACGCTTGTTGTTGAGCATATTAATGAAATTAAGTAATTCATTAGATGTTTGATTGATTCAACCGCGAAATGTTCATTTCAGAAGTGCATAGAGCAAATGGTGCAAGAACAGCATTCCTTGGTCTTGAAATGCTACTTCCGTTGATGGATGAACATCTCCTTAAGTTTCCTTCTATTGCCTCAAAGTACACAATTTTAATTCTTTGAATTTATTTAAGATAGCTATTTAGTGCTTGAAACTTGCGATTTGGTACTTATGAGAAACTGAAGCGTTCAAATATTTGCTTTTTTTATATGGAATAAATTTAATTAGGAATGTCGCAGTTTACGACTGATATATCTTAAGGCTCAGCTAACACTTCAGTTTCATTTACTTTTTGATGATTTTTTTCCTTAAATTCTGTTTTTTTTTCCCTATTGATTGTATGTGTAAACGTTGATTCTCGTCCTTATACTAAACGTGATTTCGCATAATCGAGAGAGTATTATTTAGTAACAGTTTTTACGATCATCTGAAATCGAAAACGTTTTCAGTACAAGTAGAATTTCAGATTTTATAATTTACTGCTTTATTTTGCTGAAATGGCACCCGAATATTTCAACGTAATATCCGAAGAAATGTTCTTGTCAATTATGGAGTGTCTTCGACATGGTCTTCAATGTCTTCATGGACAAGAGGTTTTTATACGCTTTTATTTTTGCCGACTTGCTTCATCACATTATTCTTTCTTTCGTATGTCATTCGAAATTTGCATTGCGTGTATTAATGTATGTATGCCGCTTTTAGTTTTTATTTAGAATGAGATTGATCATATATTTTTGTCACTTTCTGTTTGAACGGAAGTTCCTCATTTAATATTGGTTTACTGAGCAAGTTGACCTGGCTCATTTCCATTCTGAATTGATCCGGTAGGTGTATTTTGATGAAGGCTTCCTGCGTAAAAACAACAAAGTGAAGCTGTCAAAGAAGACGTCTTTAAATAATCATTGATTTTAGTCGTTAATTCCATTGTCATTGTGTTATGTTTCATGCAAATACGATTAGTTGCACTATTGTTTTATCAAAATCCATTCACTTAGCTGCAATTCAGGTTGCCATGATTTCCGTGGAAACGCTGAACGAATTAGCAAAATATCATTCACAAGATCCTCATCCAAGACCTATTATCATAATGCAATTATCATCTCTCATCGAGGTGACAACATCTTTCTTTTACCATTATTCTCTAATCACAATTAATCTGGGCTTTTCAGTGTTTTAATGAAATGTTTAGTCTTCATTTTGGAAATGTTATATAATCATTACCATCCGATTCTAGACGGTAATATGCATTCGGATGTTACGCCAACAGGAATTTTGCTTTGAATGGGCGTAATGATACTCATTGCGGGGAACAAATTTGTTTTCTTTCAGGACATGTTCGTGATGTGCCTTGAGTTTTCTTGCCAAGTTGATATGCTCAACGAGGCAACATTTGCGCTTTATGCACTCATCTGTTGTAATCGAGTAGGTTCACGTCTAGTTTTTCTTTAAAAGGATTTATTTGTTAATGAGTCTTGCATGTCATTGAAGTGTTTCTTTTTGCAGGCAGCGTTCGAAGCAATGGCTATGAATTTGTTAGCTAAAGAGCAGAACGCAGTTGCTCGCAATCAGCTTGAAGAAGCGTTTACCGGCCTCTTACCTCAAGGGGCTATGAATCCGACACGCAAAGAGACTCGAGAATTCCGGGATCGTTTCGAAGAATTCTTGAATCGCACACAAGGCTTGTTGGTGCTAGGTTGATATCTGAATGTTTTTAGTTGTGTGCTTTCAAGAGGATCAATAATGTTGTGTAGTGGATATATGTGCGTGTTTGTGTGCCTGCCTGTTTATGTTCATTTGTTCGTTTTGATACGTGTAAGTGTGATCTGTAAATGTGTGCTGATTATTAATTCATTTCACGATTCTCAGATCGTATCTCAACTACGCGTAAATTGCTAATTTTGACAGTTATTAGCTTAATCATCAATCATTTGAATGAGCTTGTTCGATTAATAAAATTTTCAAAACTGCTTCACTGTTCAGTTTCATATTTAAGTGATTTTCTTATACCTGTAAAGCATGCACGCAAGTAACGTGTGGAAATCGTTGAATTTCTGTTGTATTTTCACATTTTGATAGCACTTTCTTGCATAGAAATTAACAAGTTGAGTTTCTGATCCGAGTATTTTAATAATTTCAATTGAGAAACTGAAAAAGGAACTGATAAGTGGACGAAGGCAATTGCTTGAGACCATGGACTTAATAAAGTAATTTCAATTGGGTACGTTTCATTGAATAATCATCTATCGTCGGTCTGTGTTAGAGATTGGTGTATTTTTAAAATGGAACATGACGATTGGTTTTTTTTTTGTTTTTGTTGACTAAAGGTTTCTTTCAAATTGTCTTTCTTGTAAAGCCGGATCGTTGTTGTTTTTACCAATCAAATACGTTTGAATCGAATCTAATTACAACGATGCATCATATATTATAATAAATCAGTGATAATATCATTCGTTTACGCTTTATCGATGCTTTGCAAACGTATGTGTTGTTTCATACTAGGCTTTTTCAAGCTGTTGTTTGTTATCATTGTTGGTGTTTTCTTTTTTAACATGAATAAAATTCGTATTTCGATGTTGTTTCAACACGGTACGAATCACAACACATGATGGCTATCGCTGTGCGGCTCGCATGAAAAAATTGGGAACAGTTCAGTATTGTGACATGTTAGCAAAGAACAAAAATCCTCATCATTTCTGTGGTGATTTAAAGAGTTGATAAAATTGGATGAAACAGTGACGCAAAGATTAGTAGTGTTTTTCCTAATGAATGGTCTACATTTTTAATGCTTTTTTATTTTACATATCCAGTCCGAAACTATTTGAATGCTATTTATGTATTTCTTTGTCTTTAGTTAGGCGACAAAACTAGCCCGGTGGTGAATTACGTTCGTTCTACTGCTTCAGTGAGCCGCATTAATCACAGCTTCTTATGTAGGTTTTAATTGAACCTACGCTGAACAGAGATAAGGTTAAGTCGTCTGGCAAATGCAGGACTCGTTCGTCAAAAGCACCACTTCAACTCCCAGCCGGCCAAATCCCTCATTTTCTCCCCACAAAAAAAAACAGTTTCTTATAAAACATGACTTTTTGCGCGAATTGATTGACTTCATTTGTTATCAATAAAGAAGAGCAACTCTTCGAGATGTGTTTACTCTCAGTGAATTCAACTTGAGGACGTGCTCCTACAGTTGATATCTTTGCGTTAAGTTCAACCATGAGCCGATTTTTGTTTTCGCGCCGTCTAACCTATTGTATCCTATCGATTTTGCGCAGTGTATCCTATAGATGAAACAATTATTATAATTGCTCAATTTGAATAATCGGTGTTGTTGTGTGGTCTTTTGCATCTTCTGATTTCAACGAAAATGTGCACAATAGAATTGATCTCGAAATTGTTTCTCCAGTACCCTAGTCAAGCAGTTGCAACTTGGTTTAATTAATTTCACTGAAAATGTCATTTAAACGTCGAACTCACTGAATTTCGATTGAATTCAGTGCATGAAAAAACATGAGACAGTGAATGAATTCATTTCGAGCTCGCGAAGAGCGCTCATTCCGAGATTGAGACTTAATTTAAAACATAACAGATGAAATTGAACAGCCTGAATAATGATAACATTTGTAAATGTATCACATGTCATCAAGAAATTATTTTGTTCATCTTATACTTAATATAAGAAATACTTTTACTATTACGAAGATAGATCGGGCAAACGAGGAGAACCGGATTACGTTGAGGACTTTTAGTCGGTTCATTACATGCTTTCTCACAGAAGATTTTTGGAGCAGTTATGCGTTACTGTTGAATCAAAGGCTGCTCATTACTGAATAAGCTGATTTCGTGCTGGAGTCGGTGGGAAGGGTTTAGTAAAATTGTTGATGAAGTTTTCTACGCCTAAGTTTTTTTTAAATACTGTTTAATGAAGTATTCTACGCCTAACACATTAGATTCCAAAGCAATGTCGCTATTGACCTCACAGTGAGGTCGTTCAGGCGCATTGACGGATACTGAAATGATACGATTTGAATCGTGCAAACGTTTATTCAATTATTTAACAGTGTCTTACACCAAGTGTTCCGCTTACACTCCGGATTCTGAAATTTAGTCGTGTCTCCAACAAATATCCTCGATAAGTTCGTGCTCTTTTCAGTAGTTTCTTTGCATCCTCATTTTTCCCTTCATCCGTTCGCAATTGCGCCAACTCGAACAATGCATATGGAACCAAATAGCTGTGATCATTAAGGTTTTTTTCACTGAAACTTATTTATTTATTATTAGAGAAATTCTTCCAACTTTTTCACTGAAATATTATTCAGGTAGAAACGAAAAAATATTGTGACTATGGTTATGTTGAAAAGCTGGAAAAAAATTACGAATTCTTTTTCACCACACGACAAATAAAGGAAGGTAATCAAACGATTGCTTTGACATTGATACATTACTTCGAAACAATTTCATCGAAGCATCGTTCAGCCCGAACATTATTGCGCAGTAATCGTTGGCATACACCATTTAACATTAAAAACAAACATTTGTCATCAACATCAACTGCAAATATCACTTGACAATGGATAACTCATATTGCAGAAAACATCTTCAACAATTCAAACATACAATCACATGCTCAAAAGTTTGCTGAATCAACTATGCATAATCGTATAAATGTGTCTTTCAATTTTCGCTCATTATTACCACACTTCATTACGATGCATGAGGGAGTTCAATCAAAAAAAGCTCGGATTGTATGAGCGATGGAAAGACCAATCGTCTTTGAATTGAATCTAACGGAAGTTCATAGCTTAAAAATGTGCTCAAGCATTCCAAAACAGAAAACCATTATCTTCCTTCAATCGTTGCCATATCGCATCAATATCTTTTAGTGTTGACTCCATCAACATAGAATTCGTTGATATTATTGTGAATCCATTCCAGAAATATAAAAATTCCTTAATGATGATTAAGGAATTTTTTAATGAACATAAAACGTAAAAATATTCAACGATAGATAAGAAGCAAAAAAGATTTGATTCAAAATATTTCTCAATGGAAAAATGTTTTTCAAAAAATTTGTTGAGAATCCGCTCAATAAAACCAGAAAAACTTGAGCTCACATAGTGCGCAAGGAAAGTTGAGCCTTTTCGAATGAATCGATTCGATTTAATTGCGCAAAATTTCTCAACTGGTAGCGATTTACCAGCAATACGTATTCTTAACTCAGGCACCCTCCTGGAAAAAACATACCCATGAATGAAACCAGAAACCATTCTCGAAATCAACGATTCTCATCTTCAGTTGCGATGATACTGGACTATGACTGCGGAATTCAAATCGAACTTAATTCATTCGGTCAGGTGTGAGTTGACCATCGATTTTTTCCGCTTTCATCCAAACTCACCTAATTCTCTCCGAATAAGCTAATAGAAAAGCAAATGAAAGTGTGCACCTTGAAGATGTGGCAGGAATGAAAAGTTCGAAGTATGAAAGAAATACTTTCGAGCATGATATGGTATCGCATAGAGCATATTAAATGTGAGAATGAGAGCTAAGCTCAACTAATTTCCGAGAGAATCTCTCTTCAATGAATAATCGACCAACCTCAGCAAATTTTCAACTGTTTCTGTTATTCCTGCTGAATTCAGCTGTGTATTGATAAGAATAGTAACTAAATAAATGTGAACACATTTTGACCACTGACTTTCATCCAAAAGTTTTTGCGCATACTTCACTGCGTTCGTCCATTGTCGTAAATATGAGTAGGCAAATATAAAATATTCAACAACCTTACTTTGCAATTTACTGTTATTGAAATTCAAAACAAAATTTTCGAACGGAACCATTTTTGTTCTTCTGCTTCCGAATGAAGTGAAGCATCAATATTTCTTTCCTTAACGAGGCTTCTCTCGAAGAATCAACGAAAAGCATTATTCTTTACAATAGCGAATAAACCTTAGAAGAATTCAGTCTGTTTTCACGACAACGATGCGTAATCGTAAAATACAAAAATTTTCATAGTAGAGACTGATTTTAAATTCGAAATTTTAAGTGAATCATGAGAGTGGGCTAACCTTCGAAATTCATACTAGCTTACGCATTTCACTAAATATACCGTCCTCAAATTGCGGCTAAAGCATACGTAATTGACGAAACGAAAAAAAAAGAAGGAAATATTGACGATTAAAAACGGAAATGAACGTGAAACTGTACAGTAATTGCCAGTAGCACACATGATGAAACTGTGGGTAGAAATTTTGAGAGATAATCGATTCATTGAAAGAATGAATTCCATTGTCAATTTCCCCCATCACTGTATTCAGTCGTGCTTTGAAGAAAAGCACAATGGCGCTCTGCAAATGTTACTGGAAATCTGTCAATGAAATAGGGTCGTCGCAGAGTACTGCTATCAAAGATATTAGTTTGTACCGTTATGTATGAAAATCTTTCATACATTATCGGCAAACATTTCAATGGAAATGGCGAAAAAATTTACGATTAGAAGTTCCCTTTTTGAACGACCCAAACGTTTTTGTGGTGAGAAACTTTTAAAATAATAAAAGGTTTTTTTATAACAGTTATAACAGTTGAAAGGATTTCTTTTCTTTTTCCATGGTTGATTTAATAAGTTCATATAAATTGTTCATACTCTCACTTTTGTTCTCACTCTTGTTCCAGTTTCCGCCCATCTTTATCATTCCTTCTAGTATTGAAGGCTTTCATTCGCCCACAGAAACTGTGAGCAAATAAAAGCCTTCAAGTCACCACTATTCGGTGCATCAATATCAAAACTTGCATCAGCATTGATCACCGGTGATAATATGATATTAAGAATATCTGTTTTGACAAACAAAGTTAAGGAATCAATTTTCGAAGCATAGAAATTGTTTTATATCTGATATTGCTTTCGTCATCCGAAAACAGTTTTTTACACCAGAAAAAAAAGAATGTTGCTGCAATTTAACTGAGCCCTATGGTTCTGTAACTCTATAATTTGAATGAGTGTGTCATAAAACAATTAATTGAATGAGTGCGTGATAAAATGAAATAGTGAACCTCTGGATAGTTATTGATAAGCGATGACGAAAGCTGCTTGCAAATATTAATATCCGCATTAGCAGAACCAACAACGAAGTCTGCTAATAAATGCCACGATAATAGAACCATCGAGCACAACGTTGCACGTAAAGTTCCATTCATACGCCATACATTATTCTCTCATTTTTACAATATCGAAATCATCTAAATTGTTCATCGGATCTTCTGGTTGGCACAGGAATTCATATATTTTTCAATACAGATAAACATCCACTGAATTTCTTCGCACTGTTTGATGTTATAACGGCTACCAGTAAATGCAGAGAATTTACAACGGAGACAGGAGGTTATTTTTCGGAGAATAGGCTCAATGTAGAAGTTTGCTGTTACGATACAGAAGTCTGCTGAGCAGTGAGGAGATATCTTGCTACTAATATTTCGAACTTTCTGATATTTTTGATACTGAATTTTTTTGACACCTCCTACTACTATTGAATTTCTTAAATTTGATCGCAATAAAATGAAAAACTGTGAAGTAGCAATTGAGCCATTCGTATATGCTCACAATCGAATATTCTACATGAATATTGACGACTTATATGACAATTCTATCGTAATGGCTTCATTTAATTTTTTGCGATGTAGTGTTATTATGTTTAAAAAAGTGTTATTTGGTGGTATGTGAACTTATTCCTCATACAACCTTTCGATTACGTTTTATCTCTATCAGTTCCAAATGCAAATAGAACAATGCGGATAATCAACTTGGCTGAGGCGCTTCTTAGCCGTCTTCGATCAATCACTATCACTACTGCATAGAAAAATATGCTCGACCTAGCGATTTAATTGACTCAACGCAGCAGCCAATCTGCTTATGAACATCACTGATATATTTCATCGTATGATCGTTCAACTGATCGTTTTGGGCTATTTGAAAGATACTAGATTTGATTACGGGAACTCCTTGGATGACCATAATTTTTTGATTTTTTATCACTTTGATTCGTGCAATTTTATAGCAGTTCATGATTTCTTTCGTTGATATTATTCGTTATTACTGTTTCATACTGAATTGCGATGCGCTAAGAGTAAGTTTAATGATTAGACAGGCACAAATGAAGGGTTCATGCGATGCACATCAATAACTTTCAAGATACGCTTCCAAAATATTTCCAGAACGCGAACAGTTTAGGGAATTTTTTTCGCGAAAGAGAAAGAGAGAAATGTGTTGTTGAGAATGAAAAGGTTTGTTGATAAAATATGACGTCTGATAAGTGGTAGATATGTACGAAATAATTTGGTTGGGGATGTATGCGAATGTTGCTGCCTTCAATGAATCACTATTTGCGCGCAAACGTTGTAACACCTCTTTGGATACAATATCTGATCGTTTTGATAGTTGCTATCAAATGTTCAGCTACATCTCTCTTTTCATCAATTAATTTCTCGATGGCAAATAATAATGCACTAAGCGGTTGTTACTTCCAGTTGCTATTTGCGAAGAATTGATTGTTTTCATTATCACTTCTTTCGTTTTGAAATATCTTTCGTAATTCGACAGAAATAATTGTTTTAAGATTCTAAAAAGCATTTTAGCAGCTGTTCACTCACTATAAATTCAGTTTCGCAAATGTATGATTGTTTGTTTCGTTTTCTTACCTACTGATCTACATTCATGAAAGTAACGTTTTTTTACACAAGACTAACTTTTTTCATCAAAATATGTGCCACCAGTTCTCTTTTAAGAACCACTTCAATTATAAAGAAGCATTTTAGACAATCAATACCGAGCAGTCAATCACATTGCTTCGAAAAAGCATCTTTTGACGACTGATATTATTGTTTTGTTCGCACGGAAATCGAACACAGTTGTACTTGTTGCTAGACGAATTGAAATTTGTCGAGAGGGCAGATAGACTGACTCACTGTCATCGTTCGCAATAAGCCGTTGAAGAACGAAAAATTAATTCATCAAGTTAGACAGCAGGTTTCCGTTCGATGGTGGGCGGTCTTGTTGCGCCATTCATAACACCTTTCCTCATCATTTACCAAAGTATCCTATACTGGAGAAATCATCTACAATGTTTCCAAGAACAATGGCATCCATTTTTGTCGATGCTTTAGCTCAACAAACGTCGCTATTAAATTTACGTTCGATTCCCATCCTCTTGTATTGCTCTACATCACTTCGAGATCGGTTACTTTGAGCCTTCCGATGTGATGCAGAAAATCATAGCTTATGAACAATGTCATTCCTATGAATCATATGATGCACGAAAGAAAAATTTTGCTTTGCCACTTATGAATTTATAACTGCCTTCGCTTTCAAGTCAGTGATATATATCTCTTTAAAGACATTAAATATCTTTATGTTGTGTACTCAACACTTGAAGGCACCTTTCTGTTCGTTAAAACGAACATCACTGTGTTCTTTTCCGCATATCTAATCGCTTAATATTAAACTTATCAAGTTTGATACATACTTACTCAGCGAGTTTTTCTAAAGTTGAGTATTCGCGACATAGTAAGATCTCAGAGTTCACTCATTGAAAGGAATATCACTGCTCAATGAAAGAAAGATCACTTGGAATTTAAACTGAGAATGAATTTGAAGATTTCCAATTGTAATATTTATGAGTATATTAATTTTCAGGTATGGCGCGTATCTCTCTCATTCAGTTGACCTTTCTTGCCGCATTTTCGTTAACTTGCTGCCAAGCAGAAGATTTCCGTCCAATTAGATACAAGGATTGCAGTAAGTTTGGTGGATATTGCACGTTTATTCTTTGTTTCAGTTCAGAACATGAGCTCAGTGTATTGTAAAAATTCAAAAGAATTTAGATAAATTTGTCCAAATCTATACTCTTAACGCTATAGGAAATGTAAAGACGGCGCTTCAGATCAATGTAAAAACTATCTTCAATTACTCTACTCATTCTTATTAGTTTTACACATTTTCTCTATTCAGTCAATATTTCATCACATCGTAAACTGTAATAATGGTGCCGTTTTGTCCTCAAAAAACCTCATTTGAGCAAAAATTATAATGTGTGCGCTGAAAAATTTTCTGACCAGACATCTACTCTGTGGAATGGAATGAAACAGTAAGAATCCAGTTGTGAAGATGTTACCATCGAGAGAAAATAACTAAAAAATATTTACGTATGACAGAATCTGATGGGAAAACATGTAAACAACATGGTAAATACGCCATAAGATTTTATCAATAACCAGTTTTCAAAGCAATCGTTTATTTTTTATCTATCATCATCTTCCTCATTTAATGTTTATCGTAATGACAGAAGTTGAATAGTTGCTCTCACTTTCAGAGTCAAATTTTGAGCTAATAAGTGTGGAAGCAGCTGGATGCCCAGGAACTGGGAATTCGTGTGATTTCAAGCGAGGTTCAGAGCCGAGAATTCGAATTGGCTTCAAACCAAGTGTGTGCATTTTCTTTGAAAACATCGCTGATAACATTTCATTAAACGAAATGATTTGATAAGGAGATAGTTTACATTCAGAAAGGAAAAGTATAAAAGAATGTAGCAGCAGATTTCTTATAGAATGACAGAAAATTTATTGCAAGTAGTGATGTCTCTAGAACATCTTTTTGAAAACTGTTCTGTTCCGCTCCAAAGTAGCTCTATTCTATTCTGTGCGTTTTTTAATGACTGTTCTATTCTATTCTCGCATCCCTTTTTCGATAACTATTCTATTTTAACTGTTCTATTTTTCGGCTCAAAAACGGCTCTGTTCTATTCTGTGCGCTCCTCGTTTGCGAACTGTTCTATTCTATTTTATGGAATAGAATAGTTTAACTGTAATAGAGACATCACTAAGCAAATGTGTCTTCGGTCTGTCTATGACACCAAAATTCGTTCTTCGTTTGTCACCGACCGAACAGTCGTTTTTAGTTTTGGTTGGTGACCACCGATTTTTGGGGGCCTCCGAAATTTAGTGCCTACCGAGCCAGCTCTATATATGACACTAGAGCTGACAATACAAGCTGATTCGCATGAACTGATAGCATAGTCAGTCAAATGCGCTGAAATAAATGTTACATTTTTTAAATAAAATTGACTTGAAAATCAAATGTCTCGGTCGCTTTTCGAAAACGATAGCACAATCGCTGAACATATTAACCTCATAAAACGAAACTCACAATTGTATTTCTACTTCACAAACGAAACCGTTTTGAAAATCTTCATCATATATTTTTTCAAACACTTATTGTTGGCGTTGTTGTTATTCATATATTCATTAATATACTTTTGAAAGAATTTTGTCCAACAAGACTTTTTCGCTTTCATGGACTCATTTTCCTATGGATTTATACGAAACATTTAAGCAGAAAGAATCTTTTGGCCAATGTTGAGACGAAAACGGATAATGTACTTTGACTTATCCGGTGAATTCATTCAAATCAAAACCATTTTGCGAAGAACTCGAAGGGACCGCACGGAAAAGGTGAATTTGAATGATTTACAGATCGAGATGTTGACAAACTGCAAACAACGGTTCGAGCTAAACTTGGTGGTGCACTCGTACCGTTCAATCTAGACAATGACAATCCATGTGAAAAAGGCAATTTGACTTGTCCTCTAAAGATTGGTCAAACCTACTACTATTCACAATCAGTGAAAATTCTTGATCAATACCCAAAGGTTTGTAAGCTAAAATGATTGATAAACAATTAATGCACGATGAATAGATCATATTTGGATTTTTTCTCAGCATAATAAATGTTGCACTGAATTTGCACAGAGGAGTGACGATTTGTTCAATAATTCATTCAGAACATTTCAAATCACTTTTCGAATCAACTTTCTTCAGAGGAACCCCAACTTGAATAAAAGTTTTCCGTTTTGCACTCAGAATGTGTGTACTGAATGCGTTAATGCTGTTCAAATTTCATAAGTTATTATCAGTAAAGGGCGTGCTTCCTTGTATAAGGCCTAATGGAATTCATAAGGGTTTTTGAAATAATTATCTAATATTAAGGTTAATGTGCAAGTGAATTGGCTACTCAATGATAAGAGCAATGATGAGTCTGATAACGATAAAAGCAAACGAGAAGTGTGCATAATCTTCCTGGCAAAAGTGGTCGACTAAACGATAAATGATCAAAAAAAAACTGATGATCTATTCAATAATTTCTCGAATATGTACCTATGCTCATATTTTATTCTTTTTCGTACATTTCCTATTATTATTCCATATTTGATGGATTCATAACATTACGCAATTTAATATACTTTTCAAATCAGTCAAATGTTTAAGTGGTATCATACATTAATGCATGTAATTTCAAAGAAACAATACTCCGAACGGATCAATTGATTAGTGAGTTGTGCCAGGTTTATTATCAGTTCATTGGAATTGCTTTTGGTTGTGTTTTGTTTTTCCATCCCAAAAGCAGTATCAATGAAATGGCGTTCTGCAGGTACCGAATAAGAAATCACGCAACTCACCAGATCTCCGGAGAATCCAACCACCTCTAAAATACGAAGAATCTTTGTTGGTAATATGGATAACATGAGATTAAATGTTCCTATAGCAAGATGCGTACCAGATTCAAATGAGCGTCCCTATCCGCCCATATATTTGATTTCAAGCAGCGCTCGCACTCTCTAAAACACCACAGAACGTCTTTTAAACTTTCATATTTTCGTTTCAAACTCAACCTTCCATTTAATTAAATAACTACAGCCGGTTGATACAGTGATCAATCACCTGTACGACTGCTAGCAGGCACGAATTTTGAAGGCTTCTTGAACAAAACTGCCCAAACTTTCATCATTGAAAAATGCCGAAATTGCACACAGCAATAATGACTCAGCATAACAGAGTTCAGCGTGTAGTTCCTCTGTAATTTTCGTCTTGATTTGATATGCTAATATACATTTCGTATGCAACTAAAATGTGGATATAAAGCGATTGGAAAGAACAAGGGAATGAATGAGTTAATAGTTGATCGACTGTTTGAACATACACGGAATAAACGGTAATTATGATGACCAGTCATCGATTGGTCACCATAATGAAAATCGTTTGTATGAGAGTTGATGGGCTCGAAAATTTTCCTTTTCCAAATGGGAACAAGCGAAGAGATACTTATTGCTTACGGTCGGTCAGTGTCTTCATTTGTCCACTGAGTCTGTGCAACGATTCTGCGATCGAGAACATCGCACGGAATGTATCGATAACAGCTGTGGTGTCTTTGGAAACTTGCATCGCTCTCTCCAAATCGTGCCTCAAAGTTTTGAGTCGTATAATGGGATGCGTTAACTAGTAGCTAAGTTTTTCAGACACATTAACAGAGGTACTATCATTCTTCATTACTATGCAGCAATAATGCTGAGCAAACTGTAATGAAATATAATCAAAATCTAAGTGGACTTTATTCGCTATTAGCAGAGAAATCCTCACAGTTCAGGCTGAAAGTCCGTGTCACTTACGACTCTTTGTAGTGTTCTGATTACATCGCTGTTTTACATAAAGATATCTTTTATCATTATGGTTCCATATCGGTGATATCGTTATTGGTTACCATTCATTCATTAATGGCTGATTCGAGGGTACATTCCATCAAAAAGCAGTAGAAATAGCGAAAAGCGTCTTTTGTTGTATCTTTTAACGTCATATCTAACTGACTGCTCAAAGCAGCTCATAATCGTTCACGCAATTCTTTTCGATTCATAAGGTCAACATTCGGAGCAGAACGAACGACCAGTAACAAAACCATTAAGTTAAG
This sequence comes from Anisakis pegreffii, assembly GCA_035041965.1. Classification (NCBI taxonomy): domain Eukaryota; kingdom Metazoa; phylum Nematoda; class Chromadorea; order Rhabditida; family Anisakidae; genus Anisakis; species Anisakis pegreffii. The sequence goes on from JAPYMA010000517.1 coordinate 21,830, forward strand.
TCAACAAAACAAATCTATGGGAAAGGGGCGGAATCTTCGGTAGTCGAAACTGAATAAAAGGTGAGCTATCTGGAGCACAGGTCGTCTTCGGTGCAATCGTTCGGATATTCTATTTCTGAAGGCATTTATCTCAAAAATATATTCCATAGGCGATAGCCTCACAATATATTCTTGAGTGAGCGCCTCAATTCAGTGTTCTGTCAGCAGTCATCACAATTCAGCACTCCGTCGACGAACGTCTCAACTCGCTATTCTGTCAACAAACATCTTATCAACGCTCGGCGACATAGCGATGCGCTGATCATTATTGTTGTGTATTGTATGTTATTGCTTCGTTCAAAGGTTCTGCCAAGTCGTCTAGGTGAAGCATCCCTCCGTCCCTTCACATTTCCCTTATAAGGTCCTCAAGCTGCAATCCTCAGCTGAATCACTGCTCAATCATGCCTTATGTTGATCAGCTAACAACATGCTTATCAGTTCAGTGACTTACCCTATCACATGCCATGATCGCTCTTACACATACAACTGCGCTGTAGCCAAGTGCATGATACATATTTTTTTGACACCTGAAAGTATTTTTTGTGATTGGACAAATACTCACTCTATCAGTTAACAATCTATATTCCCGAACAAATTCATTCGCGTAAACATTTTATGCTCTTATTTACACTAAACCATTGCTGGTGCAAATGAAAATTTAAGGCATTCAACTATATTAAGCTAATAACGCAGCCAAACGATCCTCAGCCGTCTGAAATTTCTTATTCAGAAATAAATTCATCGCAATATGAACTTCAGATATTGAATCCAACAGTTCCGTAGAATTGTTTCTGAAATTAGTAATGTGTTGGAAACGAGAATTCAACTTGAACCAAAAATACAATCTCCTACAAATGAATGAGAAATAAATTGAAGCACGACTGCAGTTCTGGAGTGATTTCCAGGAATATATTGGCTACCCGTGAAAATTCTCAGGCTATATAACGCTCGCGCTTTCACTGAGGATAGCATTTGTTCGGTAATTTTGTAATTGAACACACCTCCATCTCTAATGAATGAATATTTGATTGGAAGAAGATTTCATCGGATGGGTTCATAAGAATCGTAAACGTAACTAGTGTTGGGTCGATGACCACCGAAAATCGGTCGGTAATCATCGACGGTTTTGCGGTGGTCACCGACTCGTCGGTGACCACCGACCGACAAGGCTTGCTCGGTCGGTGGCGGTGACAAACCACCCCGCGGTTACAACCGAACAGCGACCGACTAATGCTCAAAATCAGACGGTCGGTAACCAGGCAGTTGCGATGACCACAGACAGGTGACCACCGAGAAAAATCTTGCGATTCCCAACACTGTACTTAACCGATTAACGTTCAGTTAGAAATGCAATTGTGCAAAATCACAGGTGCACTGCAGAATTCACAGAAAATTCCAAAGTGTGTCCATTCTGTAATGACCTTAGGATGTGATGTTATGGTGCCTGAGGTGTAAGTTTTAAAGAGCTGGGAATGTTAAGGGGAACGTATCCGAGTCAAGCAAGAATTAAATGCACAGTAATAAGATATAGTATTAAGATGATTGTGACTAAACGTGCATGATGCATTGATAGAATCGAATTGAAATAAGAAGGATGTTATGATGAATTCCAAAAGCGAACATTTGTCGTACACGTCAAAAAACAATTCACTATCATTTTGTTTGCAATGCTTTATTTTGCTTCACTTTTGGCACCGAAAGTGATCGCTGTTGAAACGTCATTAAAGAACATGATCCTGAAATTTGAGTTTGTGAATCAGCTTGTCCTAACATTCAAAATTTATCTTTTCGTCTGTTCAGGAATATGCAACGTATTTATCACTGCATAAAGGTTAGAAGCGTGAGTGTCCGATAACATACTTGCATGCATTTCATTTTTCGAATGACTTGCATCACTGTTGCGATCATTTTGTGAATGTACACTTCTCATCGAATAGATTAGATGATGAAAATTGATCGTCGAACGAGAATAATTGATCATCAAATGTCGGCAAAAAATCAGAGAGGAGATGATTGGTATTTAATAACCAAACAGTGTACTTTGAATGTATTCCTTTATGTTCAAGCACTGAACAACTAACTTTTTGATTTTTTTACAAAATTAAAAATTATATAACACAAACCACGCTTCAGATTGTGTATTTGAATAATTCTAGTTTCGCGAAATTTCTGAATTCAGATCAAATTAAAGCAATGAGCGTTTGAGGAAATGTACAATTATGATGGTATGATTGCGTTGCAAATCATATCCACATAGTGCAGTGGATAAGTGAATGATGTGGACCTCAAAAGATGGAACAGTCCTTTTTTAGCATGAACAACTGACACACAAACGTTCCACACGATCAGCTAACGGGACGTTCAGTGATCTTTCTTCCTGGATGAGAATCCCTCACATTCATCACATAATCAAGAACGAGTTTTGATGGAATTGTTTTTTTTTTCGAATTTGTACAAAATTTCTGGCTAAAATAGATGCCAAACTGATCAAGATGAGTCAGCCGAATTGATCTACCGAAAATCGATAAGGTGAATTCCTTACGCAGTGGATTCTTAAGAACCATAACTTCTGAGACGTTCCTTGACCAAAACACAAGTAAAATGATGAAAATTGGACTAATTACGTCGATTAAAACCAATTTGTCACGAAATTGAGCGGAAAAACTCAACTGAGTAATATGCTCATCAATCTAATTGTTTGCAAATTGTATGAAAAAACATATAAGTTCTAGTTTTGATGGTATATCACTCACAACTGAAATGCTAAACGAAGAAGATGAAGGTTTTTATCAAACGAACATGAGTGGCTTGATTAATATCCTTGGGACGGATACTTAGTTATGATGAAGTGTGAATGCAAACGGAGTGAATAAAGTTAGGGTGCGACTAGTACCATGGAAACGATCGTATGCCCTTATCGAATTAATAAAACTACTTGTGATGCAATTCAATTGATTGCAAATAGACGTTATCAACCATCTGCAATCATACAAACTCAATATTTGCACGCTGTCCTCAGCAGACGCATTCGCTTCGTATTCAAACAATTTCCGCTACAATATTTTCCTTCTTGTTTCAATTCTTTGAAACTATTCAATAAATAAAGAATGAATGAAATCTCGAAATAACGAATTGACAAGAAAACGTTCTCTCGGATAAATGCTTGATTGTTTATTAGTTCCATACCTAGCTGATAAATCAATCAATCAATCAATCAATCGATCGCCTTCATGCTTTCTCTTGTAGAAAATTATCACATATGATTGTTTTTCTCATTATTTTACAGCAGCAGTTACGCTCAGATATCGCCCATTAATAACCCCTTTAGACAATCTGCTAACAACTAAGATAGGAGGACTTTAGATTTGGTGCAAAGCAGAGCTTTAAATTATATATTCGAAGTGAAAAAAAAAACGCTTTAGAAGTTAGTTGGTATTGCTACTGCTTTCAGTTTCATCATTAACAGTAAAGGAATATCACGAAAAAAGTTTTTGAAATGTTCAAAGATAAAATTTTTCAAACCACAATGTCTGTCTGAAATGGAATTGCTTTGAAAATATCTGCAAATTATTATGGTAAGACAGAACGGCAAAAGCAATATTTCAATCAGGCAGCTGAATGAAGTATTCAATATGAGAATGCCGAACGATAAACGAGGCTTTAAATGGTTATTTGATGAACTGAAAAGCGCCCTCTGCATTTGGTTTGTTTAAAGTGAACTTTGATTCCATAAAGTGTATTTTTATGTCAAAATGTAAAAAGCGATCGTGAGAAATTTGATAAGGTGTAGGAAAATAATGGCTGTGTGAAAAGTTTCAATAAGAAACATTGCATGCTGACCAAGCGTTTCAATTTAACCTTAATTCACTTAGCACCACTCGCACCCTTTCATTCAAGAGAATTATTCCTTTCATTCCAGCCTTAACTCATACACATATTGTCGCTTCGGTCGCACATTCTGTTCCACGTTTGTGATCTTTGAACTTTAGTTTCATTTATTGTCGTCCGTTTTCAGATAACCTTCCGTTGAATCGCAGATATCCTTTAGATAATTTTTCATCGAAAATCATTTGAGCTATTCGGTAAATGACATGTATGATCATATCTGAACTGCCGCCGATGAATGATAATCAGTTTGAATAGGTTATTTTCGAGTCCGCTTCACCAAGCACTAAAATGAGATGATCAAACATTAAAATTGGTCGTTGAAAGTTGATTATTAGAAGGCAAGCAAGCAATATGCTAATCAAATTCGCTTTACCATAATCAAAACATTGAAAGTCGTTTAACCAATTAAAAAATTAAGCATAATCAAAAAATTAAAACATAATTAAAACGATTTAACATAAAAACATAATCAAAAATAAAAAATACAAAACGATCAGATAGAGCATGCGAATAATTATCAATAATAACTGACAATGGCACAAACGAAAAAAATTGTTTGTAGAAACACTTCACAATAGAACATATTTTTGCATGGAAGATTGTCTGAAAAATCACAAAATATTGGCAGAATCATATAAAGAAAGTGATAAACAACTACATCCCAGCATATTAGATAAAACAATAACTTTAAGATACTCCTCAAACAGCATTCAAAAAAACGACTAGCAAAATGCTACGACATTCGAAATTTATTCTTTTTGGCACAAATCACTTCAACGACTCAATAACTTGTACAAATATACTTCCACTGTGAAAATTCATCGATTCCTTGTGCAGCTCCTTCTCGACCTAAACCACTTTCTTTCACACCACCAAACGCACCTTCAGCACAAGATATCATGGCTGAAAATTAAAACCTTAATCTCTTCCCTACACACAAATTTCGCTTGAAATTTCCAAAAACTTCTTAAAGTAACGGAGTGAGGAACGAAATAATGAGAGTTATAAAAGGATGAGGACTAAAAAATAACTTACTTTCATTGACACCAATCATCCCAACATGCAGTCGACGACTAACACGCTGCATTTGAGCCGGATCAGTTGTGAAAATATAACCTTAAATTTGAAGCTGTTATTTTACATTAGTGTTAACTTTCGCTTCCGGTTCAATTACAGTAAAAATGATTTGGGAAGTGAGTAGGAACTTTGACTTTACTGCTAAAAACTAAATAATTCGTTCTCGATAAGAGAGGATATATTTGAAGCCGTCTGAGAAAGAGTCGTAATCGCTTGTTGCATCCTTTCAACACACTATGCGAACTAGTGCTTGCAAAATGCTGACACCGAACAACGGAAGACAGAGTAACGGTTATGATGAAAAAGGAAGCAAGAATGATAACGTCATGAATTTTTGTTCACTGCTTTCTGAAGAATGAAAGCAGAGGTGTCGCATTTATGCAACGATTTATCGCTTTATTACCGCTTAGACAGTGAACAACAAATATTTATGAATATGAATGAACCGGGAATGATTAATGCGCAATTCAGGACGAGCAAATTACCAATACCAGACAAAACACCGTGTTTTATCAAATTCCGGAATTTTTTGGAATATCAATTTCTAAATCGGGACTCCAGCATCGCGTAAAAACATTGATGCGAACTAACACACAATCGGTAGATAGCTTCAACAAATAAAGCAAATAAACAAAATAAAAGGGGGAGAAAAAGAGAATTTCGAACCAGTATATATATAGCAACGACTCCAAAGGAATCACAAAGTCCCATTAGCCGCAAAGAAAAAATATAAATGAAACAAGACATGCAGTCAGCAATTCCAGTCGAACTTTTTATAACTAGTGATCTCATTTATTTTTCCCAACAATAAGATATACATTCACAGATGCTATCTTAAAATAAGGAATATAAAAAATTTTAGCACGACCATATTTCCAAAATTAAAATTCACAATCAAATGATTACGGATCTGATATTAGTAGGAAAATAAAACGAATAAATTGGAAAACATCACCTACCAGCAAGACCAGAACGTGTATTATTTGCCAGTTGAAGCGCCTCCTCTTCCGTTTCGAACCTAAGTGATGATTTGAAACGTAATTCATTGAACACTACATTATTTCTGTTCATTATCGCTTGCAAAATTTTCACGTACGATTCAACAGCCTCAAATATCTACTAATAATCATTTTGATTCATTATCAACATCAGTATAAACGCTATTCAAAACTAGAATCGTGAAGTCACTCACTGAACAATAAATCTCGCAACGAATTTCAACCATGACAGATCTTCAGAGCTCACGGATCGATAGCGGCTGCACAAGCATTTACATATAAGAATCCAATCAAACATACTTAACAATAGCTGCAACAGGACCAAAGATTTCTGTGTGTGCAATTTGCATATTTGACTGAACGTTTGTGATCAACGTTGGTTCAAACAGCGTTGATTGAGTACCCCGTTTGCTACCACAAACAACATTAGCGCCTTTCGACACGGCATCCGATATCAAATCTTCGATCTGAATTAACTACCCAAATAGATCGAATACTGACTGAATCGAATTCATTTCATACACTGCTTGGAAGTCATAATGAGAATAATTTGTAGACTTACTCAATTCAATCTGAACGAGACATATATTAAACGGTCTATCCAATGAAAATCAATTCAACTTCGTTCATGTCAAGAAGAACCTTGAAGTTCGAAAGCGATGTTTCAAAAAAGAGCATATGATAAGCTCAGAATGTCGTTAATTCAAACGATGCTGCTTCAATAAAACCATGGCGTAGTTGAATGAAATCTGAATAATTATGCAACAAATATGCATCAGAACGAAAGGATGAATGCATTCACCTTTTTAACAGCTCGTTCATTGATAAGGGGGCCTTGGTTAACATCACTTCTCATGCCATCGCCTATAACCAACGATTTCATTGCGTTATGAAGCTGTTTCACGTATTCGTCATGAATTGTCGAATGAACGAACATTCGATTTGCTGATATGCACGTTTGTCCTGAGCCACGGAATTTGGTTGCCATCGTACCCTACATATGAAATTTTAGCTTTGTGGGCTTCTACAATAGCAAATCCTTTTTACATCAGCCATTTAATGAACTATAAAATATTTCTAGAGAATCAACGTAAGAATTTCTTGAGAACCGTTAATTCCTCTCGAAGAATGATGCGAAAAAAATTTTCTAACTAGACTTACTCTGCACTAGCATGTTGCGGGATGGGAAAAAATCGGGGACCGCAAAAATGCAGTCGCCATGAAAAAACGGAAAACTTCGAGGAAAAACTCAATCTCATCCCCGTCCTCGATGCACGCATTTTCCCCGATAATGTGACGCTTGAACTGGAGTCACTGGAAGTTTGAAAACGGGAATATGAAAGGAAGGTTGTACTTACACTTAGTAAATAATGCTATTCCCAACTAACCGAACTGTTTGTCAAGCATACACGCATAATAATTTACACGATGCAAAACAACAAACCTTAACAGCAGTTTCAATATTAGCTGATGGGAAGACAATAAGTGGAGCGTTACCGCCTAGCTCGAGACACACTCTCTTAACTGTATCAGCCGACTGCGAGAGCAACAACTGAAACAAAATAAATACTGTGGATTATCCGACAGGATGCCTGCATTAAAGTGTTCATTATCAAAAGTTTACTTACAATTAGCAGATGGTATTACTTATTTTAGTGCTCGTTGTATTCTGGATAATGATGGGAAGTGCACTTATTTTTGGACTATAGAATTCTGAATTAACTTATTTTAGTGCTGCGATCGCTGGATTACAACAATTAACTTCAAGACGAAACTTGATCCAGCAATCAATGACAATAACAAACCTTCCCAACCGCAGTGCTACCGGTAAACGAAATGGCATCAACATCTGTCGAACTACAAAGATACTTTGAAATTTGAGCTGTTTTAACACGATCGGCTGGGATTACGTTGAAGACACCTTCGGGAAGACCAGCTTGCATACCCAACTGAACGAGACACAATCAAACGATGAATGCAATTACTTGATTAAAACAGCTGAAATGAAACAGTGCTTCACTGATCACCAGCTCCACCTGAACTTGAACGCTTGGAATAGTACCTTTGAATAATTTTGTCTCGCTTTCAGTAACAGCTGACAGATTGCTTTCAATTTATGAATGAGTAATAAAATAAACGGACACCAGTTAATTACATTGAGCACATAAAACGCAAAATATGTAGTCACCTCAGCAAAGGCAAGCGCAGAGAGTGGAGTGTCTTCGGCAGGCTTTGTTACAATTGTGCATCCAACAGCTAAAGCAGCACCCGTTTTACGCGCAATCATTGCCGTTGGGAAGTTCCACTAAATAATTTATTTGATTCAAGTTCAGTTCACAAAAGAAACAGAAATACGAACATTCCTACCGGAGTGATCAATGCAACCACACCAATCGGCTCACGTGTATGCAAATGCGTCCGATTCGTTGCTGTCGCCGGAACCACTTGGCCATAGATACGTCTAGCCTCACCAGAATACCAATCCAAGAATGACGACGAATACTGAATCTCACCTCGCGCCTCCGCTAATGGTTTACCCTTAAATGCGACTGCAAATACACGACTAGCAATTGTACGGAGAAGATTCATATCATTACAGTTTTAAATAATAGTGTAAATCCAAATTGTGAAAGTATAAGCGAATGCGTAAAAAATATTTAGTGGAAATAGTGTTCAAGGAACTCTATTTCAGCGCTACCTAAATCTAGGTCTTTGCAGATTGTTTAGGCACTTAGGTTGCGCGTGCTGGGGTTGGCAGGAAAGTGCAAATTATTCGTTAGAGTTCGACGATTCGATATGTGATCGTTCTTGACGGCGCTGTACGCAGGCGCTCTTTCAAATAGGTTTTGAAAACATCTTTTGCATCGTCTAATAAAAAGAAAACCGGAAATGTCGATAGGGGGCCTGAGTTCTTATATTTAGGAAAAAATAATAAACCAAATAACGACTAATGCCAAAATCCTATGAAAAGTGAGTGCATTTCTCGAATGTTTGAAAATATTATTGAGGGAAGACATACGGTATCGAGAACGAGTGAAATGAGATCTATTGATTGTTTTGTGCCACTCTATTAGAATGGCCGATGACTTATGGTATCCTTGCAGAATAGAAAAACTGGAATAAGAATTCATTCTGTAAAAGTATGATCATATCGACTAACTGAGAATTACGTAACAAGATATTACAGTCAAAAATACGACAGGAGCCACTAAAATCCTGTAAAGCCGAAAATGAACGACAGTTAACTGATGAACCTGTTCGAGCGTAAGTAATTCAGCCAGTTGCGATTCCTTTTCGCACATCAACTGATACCATTTATACAGAATAGCGCCCCTTTGTTTTCCAGTAAGACCCACTGACCATTGTTCGAATGCATCCTTCGCAGCTTTTACGCTCTGCAGAACTTCTAAATGAACTGATAAGCAAAGAAGCATTAAAAGCACCAAGTGTTGGGCATCATTATGCGAACAGAAATCACTTAATGAAAGCTCTAGTCATTTGTCTGGAATATTCACGAACAGCCCCGACATCTTGCAGTGATTCATTCTGCTACTGAATTAATGTCTGAAGCAACTCATTTGGGCGTGATGACATGAATTTTCGAACTGATAAAAGCGATTTTAAAGCTTCTTACGACTCTTGCTTAGTATCACTAAAAAATCATACATCGACAAACAATAAAAAAACAGCCATTTCTAAAAACTTCACATCAGTTCTAAATTCTAAAATTAACGAAAAGGCAAAAAAATTTTTCCCAGATTTTTTAAGAGGTGAATTAAGAGATTAACGCATTTAATGATGTGCACTGATAGAATAAGTGCGAGGTGAATGGGTGCGTAAAGGAACCGTGTTATGAAATGAGATATGCTTACCCGTTTGGCATCCGCAACATCACAGTTAGCAGCCTGATACAGAATATCCCCAGAAAAAGGATTCCGCACTTCGAATGTTGCTTTTGACTCTGCAGTCACCCACCTGCCTTTAATTAATTTGGTACAGCAATGATGAATCATTTACATTGTTCATCACAACGAAAATCGAAAGATTACAAAGACAGCTGCACGATTTCTTTCGGCGTCTCGACGACAAATTCTGTTTTGATAATCTCATGCAGCAACCTATGCTATGCTGACTAAACGAGAATCGGTAGTACATGAGTTCAATGTTTTACATTTGTTCCTATTGGAATCGACAGATAATACAAACAACTTTCTCAAACTTACCGTTTATGAAAGCTTTTGCACCCTCAGGCAATACAGTTGTGTGATACTGATAAAGGTCTGTATGTCTCAACACGTCTGCAATGCAATTCAACACTCGTCCTGATCGCTGAATTCGCAACATTGCTGACAATACCTCAAAAAACTACTACCATCAATCAAATTCATTTTAAAAAATTTTCAAAAATGGTCGGGTGTTCCAACCTCATATTGAACACATCTCGTAAAATGCACCTGATGGGGATTCATCGTTGTTAACCTACGTCTGAGCTTAATACTAAACCAAGGCGGAAGTCACGGCTTAAGAATAACCTCAGCTTGATTGAAGTGGATGAAGTTAAAACCAGCGAAGGTGCCTTAGCTACATTTACGGATTGTTTCTGTTAAGATCTTATGAATCTCAACTGAGAACAAATGATGACAGTGTGTTAACACGTTGAATTTGAGTGTAATTATTCTGTTGACCATAATGAGTTCAGGTATTGGTTATCGTCGAAAGCAAGCTAAAATCAATAATACCTTTCAGCAATTTCATTATATCATTCCGTGTGTGGCTTTACGCATAATTGCATTGGTGTTAAGAAGTTTATGAGCATTGTTTGTTCACGTTCTACGCTGTTTTCGGAAAATGAGTTACGATTTAGTGCATGTTTGTGGCATTCATTACGGAAAAGACAAAAAATAAGAATACTACAAAAGATTAGACGATCACTAAGGAGAGGTTTTTCGCGATAGCTTGCGACTTCAAACAACTCAAGATATTTGAAATCAGTGGCATTGAGTACAACAGAAAATGCTTTAATTTGAGTGAGTACGGGAGTAATTTGAAAAAAAAGAAGAATTGATGTGGGATAAACAGTAAGTCTGGGAAATTTGTGGCAAGCCATGCAGAAAGTCAATAATAATTTTCATAAATGATCAAGATCGTATCATACTTTAAATTGAAATTCTATATAATGCTACTGCAATTATGAAGCCTAGGAACTCTCAACAATCCAAGGGTTGAAGCTATAAGCAACATTCAACTTCCACATCAATTTAAATCAAGTTTTGGCTGTTTCAAAGTAAAGCGCACACTGTTACTTAATCAGCAAACATTTCGATGATGACAGATTAATGTAATGTGTATAAATAATGAAGAAACAAAGAAAGTTTTCAGACGCACGTAAATGCAACTATTTGAACGAATGAACAAACGTTCAGACTGTGTTCGTATTGATTTGGTTCATCATGAGAACGTACAAAAATGCATAAATAACATCACATCGACAACAACTGTTGACATAAAAAAAAAGAAGAAGTTCTTTTGATATCTGCAAACATCTTGCACATCGCATTGATTGCTGTAAAGCATATCGATATAGTGAAAGTTAAAACTGTTCTATTTGATAAATCACTGGTTAAACCCATACCGATTTAATGTACCATTACAACTGACTGATCTGTTACTATTCGGCAAAAGCAGTGTAGTGTTAACTCTCATAGGTTATACGTGACTTCCTCTCCACATTGCCTCAGCTTTTCATATATCAACCATTTTACCCGATATAAGCATATCCTACAGACTTTAATTTGATCTGTTGTCTCCGATTCGGAATAAAAATTGCATGCTCTAACCAGAACATTGTGGTGCTGTCTGATGCATCTTCTTCACATATTATACATTCAGAACGTAAAGGTGCACAACAATTTGCAAGATCGACCACCAGTTTTTGTTTTAAAATTTTTTAAACAGGAAAAGCTAAAAAATAGATGTACCATGGGAGAAGGACAGAATAATCATACAAATGGAAAGAAGGATCTAAAAATTCATTCACATTTTCTTCCGATTTTGTGGAATTCCTTCATTAAAAACTTTCACTTCTAACAATTGCTAATCTTCACGGTAATGTTCGAAATTTGGATAAATCCCCTCGCAGTTCCCCGCATGTAAAAATACTTCGCAGGAACGTGAATCATCGCGACAACTCGCGGGATAATCCGTGTGGGTTCCCGTGCTCACAGAATCCTCCATACCCATCGGGGCCCCTACGAGATCTCTCACAAAACGCACATAAGAAGAATAACGCTAATCTATCGTCATCATTCACAGCTGGTTTATTCATCCTAACAAACACTGCATATAACTGTTGCAAGCTCTTGATCGTGAGCCAAAAAATTTTTTGACTCCATCGAAAAAATATCGCGACAACATTCAGCAGCCGAAGCTAAGACTTGCGTGATGAATTTTTGCGGAGCCGGAGGGAAGTGAAGCAAATTTCGGAGCTGAAATCTGAGACAGCCGAAAATTTGGAGAATGTATAACCTGAGCGGGAGGTGGAACCGATTAATTAAATTCGTCTCCGGCTCCAGCTCTAGCTCACGAATCAAAATTCGTGAGCTAGAGCTGGAGCCGGAGGCGAATTTAATTAAGAAATTTGAATTGGAGCAGGAGATGGGGTAGTAAAGTGTCAGGCACTTTTGCAATGTAGTGGACTCCACCCCATGGTAACCCCTTAACAGCAACGCTTAGGCCTATGCTGAGGTTATCCCTTTTCTCTCTTTCGATAGGCGCGTAGGGTGGGGTCCCCTACAGTGCAAAAGTACCAAGTTTCAGGGTAATCCTACCGTTTAGGTCAAGGAAAAATGGGGTGTGGCCTAATGCTCGTATGCTTCACACATAAGTCGAAGCCTACGCGTTAGCCTCATTACCGGGCTAAGCGTAAGTCTAGGCCACACCCCATTTCTCCTTGACCTAAAGGTAATCTTTCCATTTAGGTCAAGAAGAAATGGGGTGTACGAGCAACAAATAATCAAAGCTTACGACCAAAAATAGCTCGAATTTCACAAAAATGCTCACTAAATAGAGGACAAACCGAACGTTCAAACAAAATTTACAATATAAGTAATTCCTCACAACGGTGTTTTGAATGTCTTGAAACTGGTTTAAATTGCTTTAATACGCATTAAAATGAGGCAGCTTAAAATATAGAAGATGCGGAACAACAATTAGCGTGGAAAATACAAATATAACATATCCACTCATCATAATTACCGCTAATTAATTAAAAAATTACAAGTAAAAGAAAAGTGAATCGCTCGCGAATGACATTTCACGCCGACGCGTCTCGGCTCATCGCCAAGAACAGGCCGGCGCAGCGATTTGCTGAATGAAAAGTGCGAAAAGTGAGGGGTGGGCAAAGTATTTTTACGATACGTTCCCATTATCGGTTTTGTGCCCAAACTGGGTCAGTACTGAATCATTTTGGATTTTAACTTCAGGTTAAGTTCGAGACCCATTTATCAATATTTCTAACAGTTAAATTGTCGACTTGGTGGATTTTCGGCAGAGTTATAGGCAAAAAACTGTCAAAATTTTACACCCAATTTGAAAGTGCGCTCAAACGCTCTCATAACGAAGGCAAACCCGCGAAATTAAATGTTGGTGCTCAACTTGTTCTTTGCAAATCCCTATATCCGCATCGTTAAAATAATGGTATTCAGATATTTGTGATTGTTGATGTTGACGTTAGCAGTCGATGTCCGCAGACAGCGAATTAATTCGGAGCTATACAGCCATATCTGATATTAATTCCAAATCTCTTCCCCAGTGAGAGGTCTAAGGATTCCGGGTTCCAGCTTCGCGGATTTTCAGACGATAAACCATTGATATATTTCTTACTTAGTAGCGTTAATTTTGACGAGTCGATAAGTTGTATTTGTATTTTTCACACTGACTGTTGTTCTCTTGTCAGGAGTTACTTTCATTGTTAATCTCGTTTGAACTCTCGGTTTGATGTCTGTTCAATGAATATTTTTCTAATTGTAAGAATCGCGATATTTTTTAGCCGTAGGCTTAGATTATTTGTTATTCATACTCCCTAGCATCTGGTTGGCCTAGTTTGTAACGCTGAACTGCGAGATATTGTTCAAATTGGATTGAGATTGAGCTCTGGTAAGCTCATTTGAATGAATCAGAATGTTATTGTTCTAATGTACATTCCTGATGGAGTTTTCGTTAATTTTTACTGTGTTACTTATGATTTGTTATGTTTACTGTGAATTTATGGAAATGTTTAATAAATGTTTTATTTTGTCCTTATGAATTGTATTTGTGACTATGGAATTGAAAGAATATTGTAATCATTCATATAATATATTCAGAAATTTATTATGAAAGACATTCGGTTCCCGTTTCAATAAATTTCAACAAATTAAAACTTACTGGTTCAATTTACATTCAGCACGAAGTTGTCATTGTCTTACATTACTTTTTATTCCCTTCTCTGCGATATTTGTTTATGTCTAAAGGGTTTTTTTAGAATACCGTCACAGTCTTCGTTGCTTTTTAATATTGGTGATAAATTTGACAGTCTTCATTGCTTTAATATAGTATTGAGCCAACTTGTGATGGTTATTATGTAATTGGCTATATTATGAAGGTAATGTTTAATAGTAATTGTGCTAAAGTATATTATGAAAGATTTTTAATAAATAAAAATGAACAATAAGAACTTGTGTTGTGTTCACATGGAAAGTTTCAACGAAATAAAATGCTTTTGCTTTTGAGAGGGAGATCGCTTCATCGTTTGTTTGACCATTCGCTCATTAACCACTGACCAGTTAAGCATTCTTTTCATCTCAGGTCTATCAAAATGCCACAATTTATTATTTCTCGTGATCCACTTATCAAACTGAATCGATTGGATCAGTACAAATCGATTGGTACCAAAAATATCGAAAAATGAGCGAAAAATCATCTCGCCGCGGAACTTCATAAAACTCCTCACCATACATACCACCTAAGAGCTCCAAATCAGCATTCTCCAGATACTGACTGTGTTTCCACTGGCTACTTCGTGGAGCGACCTGAGGATTTGAATGCTCCTACCAGAGAAGAGGATGAAGCTCGATCTCGAGTCAGCTCGAGCAATTTACTATTCCAATTGCCATCGCTCTCTTGTGGTTACGTTCATGAATACAACACACTGTTTAAGATACCTGACTCATGGTCGCCAGACGAGAAATGAAGAAGGTTATTCCGAATTAACGCGTTGTCCACAAAAGAAAAAAGCTGAGCACAAGTTAGAGACGGCAGCCTTTTCTGTGCGTATCTCTTATGTCCAAAGAATGACACTCGCTCAATCTTATAGATGTCATCTCAGCACTTACGCTAACATGCATTAAACGTCCTATTATAAATGCTGTATTCTTAATATTGCTTTATCCTTCCTACGCTATGCTAAGCGACTAAGTGAGAGGTATTTAAATACCATCAAATTTTAAAGCCATTGCCTCTGTTCTTAATAGTCGACCACTTTCAAGTGCTTATGTCCCGGGCCATTTTTACTGTTTGCCCTCTATCATTGCTGAATAGCTAAGAAAATAGACGCAAATTGGACGAATGACATGATCAACTCAACTGATTATTCTACTCTTCATTGGTTTATATCACGTTCATCTGGATGCATTTCTAAATAGACTAACAGAGATAATCACATTTTCTAAGGAGAAACAATAGCAACAAAATTCAACGAAGTTTTGAGTCGTTTCCTCCTACAAGATTTGTTCGGCTTCAATATTCCATCTGTTAATTCAACTGCATGTTCCAAAGACTGCAAGTCTTTTTACTTCGCTATTTGGAAACATTTTCATCCGATCGAAATGTACATAAATTCTCACTGAGTTCACTCATAGTGAGAATTCATTGCCGAAGTGAGCAAAGTTGTTCATTCAAAAGGATCTTAAGCTTGAATATAAAGTACATTTGCATGATTTTTGATCGAAATTATCAAATATGTAAGTGCTCGATGGTTCGATGAAAATCCATTGCGGATAATTTTTTTTTACCTTTTTAGATAAACTTCGAACTTTTAATTATTTCAAAATTCAAATGATATAATTCATGCGGTGCATTTCTTCCGTAAAAAATCGAAATTTACGAAACGGCAGAATTCAGCTGACGTTAATATTGAGAGAAAATGGACTTGAAGCATTGCAAGTAAGTGTTTGAGGATCAAGAATTTCGTATTCACATGCAAATGTACTGTTATTAGCTTAAACCCGAGATGACAAGATGCCTTAGCATAGAATTAGCAGTATGCCCTTGCGGCATGATCATTGTCATCATTATATGAAATATTAATTTGAATTTGAATACTTAGTTCCTTGGGTTTGTTCAATAATTTGTTGATTCAGCTCCTTTCTGATTAATAATGAACCTATTGGTTCGAAAAAGTGTGTTTAAACATGTCCCGCATCGATATTACAAAAATTGTTCAGTCCCGGGATCAAAAATCGATCCCGGGATTGAAAAAACATCGGAATTTTGCAACCGCCCGCAGAGGTTCCCACTCCTTGTTTTTGCTTTGGGAAATATAATTTGTGAAGGTTTTTGGCGAACGCAGACTGCTTTAAGCTGCAGGTTGCGGCAAGAAAGTATTCAGACTTTTCGTTAAAGGAAGATTTTTTTTTCGTAAAAACTTGTAGCACATTTCTGCATGATATTCTTTATTCTGTACAAAAATTATCATAAGAGGGCAAAAAATTTGACCACAGTGTCACCCCGACCAATGGTTGGAAGCAGTCAGTGTAAGTGAATGAACTGACATGTGATAAAATGTTGACTGAAAAGGTAGATCCGTGCCCACTATGCAATATGTAAACTCGGAGCCAAATTAACTGAATGAATTGCGTATTTAATATCCATCTAAATAGCAACGAATGTTTTCGTAACGTAAATGTGAATGTTTTCCTGAGAATGCATGATTACAACTACTATGTACACCTTGGAATCATCGTGAGGTTCAACTGCTAACGTCCATAAGAAGACTTGCAGCATATATTCTTTATTGTTCATAAAAATTGCATTTGCCCAACAATAAAAGGAATAAAAACTGATTCACAACAAAAAACAAATAAGAGTTAAAATTCAACAAATGAACGTAGTCAACGCAGTCGTATGTCAATAAACCAATCATATCACAAGCGTGCGATCGCTTCATTCAGCATTACACGTCGTCACGTATATTCGGTACCGAAGCTTTCGAGATATTCAAATTATCCAATTGATTTCCTTATAAACAATTACAACGAATCAAAATCAACATTATTTAGGTCGATATTCAATTCAAATGATTGATTTGATAATTGTGTCGATTTCAATATCATCCAGCGATAATATATCAAAGAAAAAAGCCTATCAATACACCTTGAAGGACTGTTCGCAAATTGGACTCATGATCAATGCTGAGAGATTCCAAAGGATGTTTGATTCTACTATGAATTATTGAATCAGACGTATCTGATAGGAATCAAAAGCAGAGAAGCTTGAAAGTTACTGATATTCGTGAAGTTAACAAATACTTGTGACATAAATTTAAGAAAATCTTATCTGATTTTTTTGTAAAATATAAATTTATTGAGAGTTTTAATTTGTAAATCACACGATTGTAAATTTTTTAAAATTCAAAAGTGAACTATTGTAGAATGAGTGTTGAGATCAATAATAAAGCGAACAATATATTTAAGATAATTTCGGCGGCTCTAAAATTAAAGCCGCCGAAATTCACGAAGACACAAAGATGTACTCAATAAGTGTGAAACAAAACAAAAACTACTCAACAATACACGTTCTTCATCTAAAAAAATCCCAGCAAAATGAGCAATCCCTTCAACATAGTAACAAAACTCAATTACAACCAAAGAAATATAACTCAAAAAAGTCAACGATGGTCTGAGCCAGTAGACGCAGGTGGTGTGATGGTGGTTGAATCGATAAAGTATGGCTGCAGTGATTTTGGTAATGGTGTTGCATTCATTAGCGACGCCCCATTGACTGGTGCAGTCGTATACGGCGACTGATATTCACCATTCAGCGATAGTGCTGCTAACGATGTTTCATATGGAATTTGACTGAAATTGTTCCTACCATTTTAAATGATTTACCGGGTCATCTTCATTCTATTGTGTTTTCGTCTAATGTATAGGGATGATCAATTGTATTTTATGGAGTTATAACTAACGAAAATTCATAATATTCATTTGAAACGAAGTCGATGGAACTTAATTCTCATCCAGCTTACTGAAATTAGTCAGATTATAAGAGAGGACGAAATAAATGCTAGAGACTAGATTTAGTTATTTTCTACAAGTTTCTAGCAATGATTTAGTGACAACAATCAAATAAATTTGATAATTCCAAATGGATATTGTACTGGAATTTAAATCGAAGAACTAAAATGTGGAGGAGAGAGAAAAAATTGAAGAAACTAAAAAGAGAAAATAAAGATCAACCTCAAGAACATGTTGTATTCATAGTTTGGTGACTGGACAAACGGATGAAGAGATGTAGAGGAAGTGACGTTCTCAGCAGATGCAATCGGACTACCAACGGGTGATACAAAGAACTGACGAGTTGGAACAGTGATTGGTGATGAACGATGCATCGGTGAAACGAGAGTCACTGGTGTTGCGAGCACATGTACACCTTCTTCAATTATCAGCAAGATTACCTTATGAAACCAAATTGCCAGCAAAACTAAACATTAAGCGTGAAATTAACAAATGAACACGGACAATGAAGAATGAAATTGAACGCCATAAAATTGCTATATAAATTGGACGTACGTGATGCGCATTTGCTAGCTGGTTTATATGTACCATTAATAATGGCTAATTCCATCAACTGTTTGCGTTTCAAATCGTCGGTATCCTCAGGCTATAAACCGTTGACTTGTCAAGCTTCTTAACATTGAGCAGCAAACACTTCATAGAAACACACTTATATAACGTGACAATTCCTCAGTGAGTACTCCACAACAGTATGACTCAAATGGGTTATGGAAGATATTTATTGAAAAGCTCACCGAAGGGACGAGAAGCTTCTTAATTTGCTCAACACCGGTCTTCAGTTTCATATGAACACGATTTGGCGTATCCTCACATTGGACTACAACGTGCAAATCTTCATTCAGATGTTCCCAGTTCGGTTTACCGCGATTTTGTTCTTCCTTAAGAAACAACTACTTCATGGCAAGAAACACTTCATCGAATTGTATTACATCAATCAAATATTACTGAAATTCAACAACTGCTGTAGCTTTTTGAATGTGAAAAGAAATGTGGCCATTTGCAAATGATAAGAGCTGCTTTGTGTTCCTGTCATGAATAACCTTGCGACTATCGCGCATCGATCCACGACCTCTGACCATAATTTTGCATCCCGTCTCTTGTGCGAGTTGCTTGGCAGTCATTCCACGAGGTCCGAGAATGCGTCCTATGAAATTGTACTGCAATAAGATTCATAGCTCTATGATTTCTAATAAATCGTTAAAATTTTCATCATTTATGACCAATGCAATATTCACTAGTGCAATTTTTTCAAAGACTGAAATAAACTGACATCAGGATGTTCCTTAGACGGAACATAAACTTTCTCTTGAACGATGATCGGATCTCCTTCGGGATCAGGTAGATTCGCTTTTTCAATTGAAAAATCCCATTGAAACAAAACCACACGTATGTGAGCAATCTCTGGAAATATTAATAGACTGAATCAAATTCACTGCTGATCCCACTGTGCTTGCAACAATACGGTTCGGCTGTTGTCAAAAGCGAGCTGATGATAAGTCATTATTACACATTTAATGGAACATTACCATCATCAATAAGACGCTCAATGTTTGGGAACAAATGTGGAAATACTTCTAGCTGGCGTTTCTCTTGCATCAACTCAGCTAAATATTCGATTGTGCAGTCAGAAGCCATCTTATCTTTGGTGTTCAACGAACCTAGAATTGATACGTAAAAATCTCCGGTATGTGCTTGAGCTGAGATAAGAATTACATGAGAGACGATTAGAAAATGACAATTTCAGTTCAGAATCACGATTGCCTTTAGGCGACATAAAAATTGAATAATTCATTGGAACAGCTTATGAATGAATGGTTCATTCAGTTTGTGAAAGAAGAGAAAATTTATTGTACTGTAATATAATCTCATATGTAGCGATCATTTGAAAGCACGAAGCACCTTTCTCGGAATGTAACGAATATGGCGATTTTTTAATTGATTTCTGACCGGTCGTTACGCAGTTCGCCTAAAATCGCTAGGACAATAACGTTTCTGAAGTTATAAACAAATAATAGATGTTTTCGAATATGCATGATCAGCGACTGGTGAAGAATGGATGATGAATGCTGAACGTGAACGAATTCGGATTGATAACAATGGTAACAACATTTCTCGAACACAATTAAAACGATGAACTCACATCAATACTTTTGAAAAGTTTAACGAGTTGAAGATCTTGACGTTGTTTCTTTGTGGGGTCAGATAATGAGAATTCCATCATTGATGAAATACTCAAATTCTGAAATTCTTATCCGTTGAAATAAAATTGGTCTTGAGGAGTATGATGTAAAGATTTTATTCTATAATTAGGTCTGAGATTCGATTGCCTTTTCGCGAAGATCAGCCATTTTAAGCACAACAGTATTCACTTAAATTGGTGATATACGGCAGTTTGGATGACATTTTTTATAAGTTTCAGTTCAGTGAGTTAAATCTTCGAGAATATTCGATCCAGGTGAAAGGTCACTCGAAAAAAAACGAACTTTACTGACAACTAGTTTGTTGAGTAAGCTGCACAATATTTAGAATACAAATTCAATGCACCCCCAACCAGACAACACACAGTATTAATATCACAATGAATGACGATGTCCATCATTTTACAATTTTATATGTGTTATACAATTACGAACTATTGATTTGATTTTTTTCACACTGTTGATCAGTGATGAACAACAGTCATAAGTGGAAACAAACAGAGGTAGAAATGGAGATGGAAGAAGGGAAAAACGAAGATTTGAAGAAAATGAAGATTTGTCGAGGGAATATTGCTCAGTAGTGTTACATCGGCTGATCTACAGAGAATGCTTGAAATTTTATGCTATATGGTTGTCGATTGCTGCTCGCATAGAAGTGGTGTTCCTTATTTGCCAGCTTGTCTCAAGTTAATTCATTCCCTTTCTCAAATTCGTCCGTCCACTGGTGCCCACTGAACATATTTGGTTCCAGCTCAAAAAAGGGGATTTTAGCTCGAATATAATCTTGGGAACTAATGGGTTAAGATCAGATAAATTGACGTCAGCGGTCAGAGTTTCGCTAGAAGCAGAATTTGCATAACGAGTATTCGTTACACTGCTCATAAAAATTTTTCCACAAATTCGTAGAAGTAACTTTATAGCGAATTGAATCACCTTCTGGATCGGTTAAAAAAATGTCATAGGAATAGAAAGGTGTGCAACGTTAACGGTCATCGTCAATTATATTCATAAGACTGATTTCAGTAATAAATCTCAATGGTTGTGATGATGTAATTTTATGCATATCGCGTAAGGTGAACGCAGCGCAGCAGTAGATTACTGTTGTGGCCACGAATACAAATCAATAATTGTAACATATCAATTTGGATGAAGGCATGCCGAAAAGCGGCTATTCACAGTTCATGAATAGCTGCTTTGACCGAAATGAACAGTTCGGTCTAGCTGGTTTGATTCGTGAGTTGTGAAGACCAAAATGCTCAGTTTCGTGACTTGTCAAGACAGTTCAGTTTCATCGGGTGAAATTAGTGACACGATTCTTGATAGACGAGTAAATCTTGGCTGGTCACTCATCCGTTAAAGAGAAAAATTTATTAAAAAAGAGAAATCAACGAATGTCGCACCGATGGAACCACAGACAGTTCTTACATGTGAACATAATTGAAAGAAATAACAGTATGACAACCAATAAATTTACTGATTTATGCAGAAAAAATTAGTAAAAAGTAAATAAAGATGATCAAAATAGCAGATAAATGAACAAACTGAAAATAATTGAACTTTTCAAAGTTGATAGCAGAACAAATCAAAACTACTGTCATGACGAGACCCAATGTGAAATGCGAACAAAGAAAATGAGCAATAAAATGATCGTCAAAAGAACAAATCCTATTAACGTCTTACGCCAACATGAATGAAAACCTTCTGAACCTAAAGCATTAAAAATTATTTTCTGAGAAATTATCAGTTTTCAATTTGCAATCGTCATCACTTCGACAGTACCCACGTAACACTAGCCTACTAATGCTCACAATTATTTGGATTATGACAAAATACGCTGCTTCTTAGAGGTGCTCCTGAAGTGATCGTAATCATGCAAAATTAACAAAGGCTTATCAAACACGGCTCTATCTGTAAAGTGTGAGTCTCTCTGAAAGAAATTTTAATGTGCAAGAGAAACATATCCTCCTTAATGGCATCAAAACTATCCAACATGCAATAATGGATTTATTCGCTCAACAATATCATTATATCAGAATTCATCACGAGAAGAAGCACTGATTAAATGTCAACAGTGCAAATGATTATGACTTCATACAAAAACACCAGTGACAAACTATCAAGCAATAATCCACCGCACATGACAATAATCAGTTAACAATTACTGATAAATGTAACAGATCAGATATGGCAGTGCTTTTCAGAGATTGAGCTTCAGGGTACTATATGAGCAATTCAGGAAGTTAGAGAATCATTGTTGATTGATTTTTTTCAGAATTTTTCCGCATTTGTCGAAAATATCTGTTCTTAATATAAGAAATTGAATCCTTCGATACAACCGATGATTTCTTGGCAGTAGACTTTTTGATTAATGGATCAGTTACCTGGTTTTCGTCTGGTCTGATGATAAGAAGTGATGGATTGTCAGAGAAGAGGTGGGAGGGGGATGGGTGGACAGCATTGCGGTCAGCTGGATCGTTGGAGTAGGAAAATGGCGAGTTGCTATATAAACAACGAGTGGAACGGAGTACAAGAACATGAGAACCACTGATACAGATAAACAAAATGACTGAATCAACAGCATGGAACATCAATCAAAGCCACAGATTAACGAAGAAAAATTGAAGTTACAGATTAATGAAGGAAGAATTATTCAAATTACAGACTGATGAAAAAAAAAACAAAACTACGAAATACCCAATGTGAAAGAAAAAATAGTAATGAAATGGTCATCAGACTAATTGTTAAATGAACGAATTATCAATCTCTCACTCCAAGACGAATATAATCATCCTGAACCGAAGCATTAAAAAATTACTTCCCGTGAAAACATCAATTTTCAAATTTCTTTCCATGTCACAATCGTCCGTTAAAAATATCACTGAATATACGGGTGAATGCAGGCCACTAGCACAAAGAAAGAAATAATCAGAACGTTAGCAATCAAACAGTAAATAATCGTATTCCAATCAAATGCAAAAGTCTTCTGAAATAATAACAACAAACTGTGAAACAATCTATCCAAATAAGATAGTACATGTAGATATTCGATTAAAAACTACTGAAAAACTGATAAATGTAACAAGATACTTATAGATTTGTATGATAAAAAAAAGATGACAACACTTCCCCCAAAATGGAGTCGAGGAGGCTGCAAAATCAATCTCGGTAATTTTTTTTTCACAATTCTCCCACATTTGTCGGATATTTCAGGAAAGTTTTAATCATTATTATCAATACAAAAAATAATTTGTCAAAATATGACAGCACAAGGGATCGAATCTTTGTATAATATCAACGGATTCTCAGTAGCAGACTTGTTGATCAATTAATCAATTTGCTACTAAGAAGTAATAGGCTGTCAGATGAGAGAAGCAACTACAGTCACTTGGTTGTTCGGGGGAGGTAGAATCGTGATTTGCCTTATGGTCGAAGGGGACACGACGGGCAAGAGTATGAGAACCACTGAGGTATCGAGATATGGCTAGAAAGCAGTTCAAGAGAATGAACCAGCGAAAAGGAGACAGATAACAATAAAAGTCAACAGGAAGGAATGAAAAAAGGTATGCCAGCATGAATAAGATTACGGGAGAATGGAGAGGAATATGAAGAATGGCAAACAAAACAGAAATGAATTTGATGCAGATTAGCATCGAAGAAATGGAGAATAAAAACCACCACCACGAAAACGGGGAACAACGACTCAACTTGTTAGGATATATGCTGCGTAAGAACAAAACTATATAAGTCAATCCAGTTGTTGAAATGATAGTTTGTAGTCGGTACACCTTCATATTCACCATCTAAGCGATTCATTGGTGCTGAACCTCTGACAAAAGTGTATTCATGACCACTCTTGATGCACGTATCGACTCACTGTTGCCTGCAATCATACAGCGCTTCTATACACATAAACATAAGCAATATGAATAAACCAAAAATTGAAAACGCTATCAGATGATGGCTTCAAAGATGGCACAGCTTCTAATTGCCGAGTACGACTCATTGTTACAATTTGATCCTACTCCTAATTACTTGATACACGCTGAAATTACTTTCTGTGCCGCAAAAAAAAAAATCACTCGACATCAGGAAACAGTATTCTGTAAGTTGCATGTTCTAGGGCAGTGTTTCTCATGGCGAGTAAAGTACCCCTGAGAGGTGATTTGAAGAAGCCAGGAAGGGGGAGGAGGGATAATCGAGCATACAAATGAACATGTTGATAATTTTGAATTTATTCACCGCTAACAAACGTTTTTTTTTTCATTGCTTTTCGTTATTAATTGCTCAGATTCATATTCTTTCTGCAGTTGACGAACGAAATACTTGCTTCATTCCAGAAAATCAATTTCTTTCACACTACTGAGCATTTTCTGGACCGGTTTTCGATCTGTTCCTGACTTTATTCGTGGAGATTGTAAGTTTTTGTATCGGGAGGAGGGGAGAGTAATGACAGCCTGTCAGACCACCGAATGGAGTAATGGAAATTCCAAGTGTGAGAAACATCGTTCAACAAAAACTGACCAATAGATGATGTCGATGAAAATGTGTGTTGATTGAAAATGTCTGCCAGCTGTGCGTAGGCAAGCTGCAAAGTTGATTCTTCTGTGTTTGCTAAATCCAATCCGACACATTACTTCCACCCTTGAAAGAAGGTTCATTTGAATATAAGCTGGCACAATAACCAATTCTTTTCAGTCGTTCAGTAATTGTTAACATATCAAAATCCTTAATTGCAGTTTGAAAAAAAAAAGAAAATTGTACGAGATGAGGAAGTAAACAAATTAACCCAAATACTGTTGCGAGCTACACGAAGACCAAAATGATGACCATCCACGAATGGCATATTATCATTACTATCACCTCTTAGTAACGGCATTCCCATTCCAACTTGCATCACTCTTCCATCACCTTAGATCAAACATTCAGACTTCCGTGAGATTCATACAACTCATGAAGATTTTCACATGAAATGTTTCCGTCATATAAGTGTGCACTTTCAGTAATTTACCCGCTGTAATTTCAATAAGTGATTCAATGAAGAAATATTGAACATGTACTTCAATAATAGTTCAGTTTCGAGCATTGTCAATCGGCACAGAACAGCAAAAGCAGTCATTATTACAGACAAATAATTGGAACGAAACATCACCATGATTATCTGGAGCTCGAGGCGATATGTGAGAATTTGCAATTGCACGAAATTGGTCATAGAATAAAGTCTCTGCATTGCGAATGTTTTGTGATGCAA
Organism: Anisakis pegreffii; assembly: GCA_035041965.1. NCBI lineage: Eukaryota > Metazoa > Nematoda > Chromadorea > Rhabditida > Anisakidae > Anisakis > Anisakis pegreffii. The sequence goes on from JAPYMA010000517.1 coordinate 47,610, forward strand.
TGCTATTTTGATTGTTCCATCCACGAACCTAATCGAAACAATATTATTTCATTTCGAAATTTAATTAAGCTCGAAACCAAAAATCATCTTTGCTTGCGAATAACTGTTCCCGAAAGTGATTTTAAACGGGGCATCTCCTGTTTATTATACAGCCATATTCACGCTTGCCTTACATATCCAAACAATTAATTTACAAGACATTTGGCCTCCTCTTGGAAATTCACTGAACTGAACACTTCGGTAAACCAAATGTCCGGCATCCCATTCGATACATTCAACTCTCATGATCTCATAATGGTCGATTTTATAACTCTCTGTTCCCTTCGATTCATAATTTATCATGCTCATTCACAGTTTCAACAGGTAATTAACATAACACTGCCCGAAAGTCCTCACAGGGACGTAAAAATAGATCTTTTTTTGCGATGATTGGACACTAATTAGTTGAAAATAACAGCTGAAATGCCGTTTATTTAAAAAGAAATTTGTTTCGTCGTATTAGCGGATGCACGACAAGACTAGTTGAAGAATCAGGTGTCAGCGAAGAAATGATATCATTGATCAATGAGTGTGAAAAAAGATCTCATTGAAGAAAGAAACAAAAGTGAATATCTCAAAAGCTGAAGAACTAACACACTGTGCTTCTATGCTATTGCTAATATTGTAAAGAAATGCGCTCCTTGGTTGCTGATCATTTTTGGTATATTTATTACGAGTGACATTGGTATTGCAATCTCCTGTGAATGAAAAACCGTATATTGCAAGAGGTTGCGACATTGCTGGTTAGTCATCCCATACGTGATTTTGAATTTGTTGTTGCGATGGAAACAGCATGTTATTAACAGCAATAGTATCGAGTGAACCACCCGCATTTTGAATGTATTGTCGCATAATTGGATGAAGAGATGTCGCATTTATCAGCTAAATACAGGTTAACCAAAATTTTATTTGCATCGCATTTCAAAGCAAGTATCCCACCAACATAACCTTAACGTTGAACACTGCATATATTTTTATTTGAAATCCAATCGGTAATCCTGATCAGCAGTAGTTACTTCAAGCACAGCTGCATCATCATGATCACACATTAAATAAACACATATTACTAAACCTTGCATTTGAACTGAACTATCGTGTCGTTCAATTCCGTTTTCAAAAACTACGCATTTAATTATAATTTCACTCATTATATCAGTTCACTGAATCAATAAATTTTGCTTCAATCGAACATCAATGACCATTTGAGAGCCACTATTATTTTAATTGATTCAGATAAGCAGATCAAGCGGTCATTCATTTTAAATTCACCCGCCTTTTCGGATGCGTTTTTCAAGTGACTGTTATTAGTAAATAGTAATGCATTAATTGATTGAGGAAGAAACGGTAGTACTGTGTCATCTGACGAATATGAGTTCGAAGAGTTTGCAATCACTAAACGATTTTATGATCAGCATTCATGAATAGGAATGATGATGACAATAATAAAAACGATTAAGGATAACATCAGTGGTGTGTTTTCGTGCCCAAATGAATGAGAGATGGTTTGGTGCATGTATATAGACGATCCTAATGCGCATTAGTAAATTTTTTCCAGCCTACAGAAACTTCGACTCGACAGCAGACCGATGAATGAAGAATTTCAAGTAAGCGCCGTCACTTTTGACAAAATGACAGAAACACTTAAGCAACGCTACTGCATCAAATTTTCTGCAGTGCTTGGTAATTCCGACGTGAAACGATAATTCCCAAGTGAAACCCTTCGGAGACGAAGCAATGAGCATCACGCAAATAAAGAAGTGGTACAACCGCCTCAGAGATGGCTGCACATCAATGGAGTATAAAGCATGATCTGAAAAGGCCTCAACATCCTGAACTGAATCGTCATTTACCAGCCGAGAACTAGGGTGAAGCAGGATTGTCGATTCACGATCAGAGAACTTGTAAACGAGGTGTGCGTCAGCACTGGTTCTGTTCATTCCATTATGCACGAGGATTTGGGCTTCAAAAGAACCTCAACTAAATTTGTATCATTTCTCCACATTGACACAGAGTTTCCTGGCCAAACAAGATAAACCTATGCTCCGTCATGCTGCCTATTCTCAAGACCTGGCTTCTGACTTGTCTCAACCTCAAAAGGCCTCGGGTGGGATTAGATTTCAATCCAAAGAAGACATTTTGCAGAATGTGACCGACCAACTCTACACTATCCTAAAGGAAGCATCCCGGCTCTGCTGCCGACCGTGGCAGAACTTTTGGAAGAAGTATATAGCAGCCCAAGGGAACTATTTAGAACAGGATACATAAAACTTTGTCGTATCTGAGTACAAGTGGTTTTGATGAACAACGGTGGTTTACTTTTAGAACACACTTCATATTTATACTTCTTTGATAGCATTATAATGATAATAGGAGCAAATCAAGTGTTCACTGCAGATAGCCGCATGAGAAACTTCTAAAAAACAGTCAGAGCAACAAACACAACTTTACTCGCATCCCAATATGAGAAAATAAGGGTGTTAACAAAAAAGAGTGAAATATTAACGTAATGAGTTCTAGCAACAAAAAAAAACAGTGTTTGTTATACAACTGAAATTCTCCAAGAACGAAAGGCGTGAACCGCATTCAAAGTACCATAACCTCATGAACACTGTTCTGAAACATTTCCTTTCTGACCTCATCCAAATCCTTTCGACTTTCCGAACTCATCAATCAGTACCGAAATAACACAATGAATCAACCAACTTGGTTGCTGGCTCACTGTTGCATCGCCCGCATCATTACAACTACAGTTGGTTGTTGATGATGAATTCGAAGTGCTGTTATCGTTGCTATCGATATCGAACGGTGCTCTTATGGCGGTATACTGAATACGTTTCAACGCCTCAAAATCAGGCTGTGGTTTACGTGAACCAAAACGTGTAGCAGCAAACGTGCTGCATCTGAATGCCGGCCTAGACTTGTCAACGAAACGAAACACCATTTCCAGTACCTGTTAGTGAATTATTCATCTACATAAACGCAACAACTTACATGAAAAACATTTCATGAGAATGCATATATCGATTTTAGAAAGTTTCTTCATTTCAGTGATGTTCAAATCAGCATCAGTATTCATATATTTACAAGACATTTATGTTAGATGACACAAGTGAGTGACTATTCAATCACCAAAATTTAACTCAAGTGCTAAATTCGTAACAACATTCAATGTTAACGAATAACTTTTGAGACGTTAGTATGACCATGTAAAACAGCGGTTCATACAGAGTGGCAAAAGGGTGGGGAGTCAGGAGAATTCTTCTCTGAGGGAATTTGAGGGTATCAGATGGAGAACTTAGGAGGTTAACAAATTATTGCTGAATAATTTTCTTGTTTGATTAGAAGATATACAATTCCTTTGATACAAAAACCGAATTCCCGACAGAAAATATCCCTGATTGATGTGTGAATTCGCTGTTTTCGTTTTGAATTGTCGACTAGACATGACAAATTGTCAGAAGAATAGAGAAACTGCGGTCACGTAGATTTCTGGAGGGGCAGAGGGAACGTCAGTTTACCATATGGTCAGAGGAAGGCATGGAGCACAAGAGTGTCAGAACCGCTGATTTAGCTTGTCCAATAAGTTAATTACGACAGTTTTTGAGGACTCACTGTCATAGGTGCCGAGAACATAGTGGGGTTCCAAAAGAAGTCGGAATGCTCTTGCCAGGGAACTAGCTCAAGTCTCACGAAAGTTGATTCACGATTTGCTTCCAATTGTTTACATCTGAATAAAATAGTCTTAATGCCTCTCATATAAAAAATTATGCATGAACCACCCGAACTATCACTGATTTTAGCTGATTCGAAATGATCAATTCAAATAAGCATTGATCAATCCTCTTACGCATGTTTATTTTACGTGTTGAGTAGACATTAGCAATTTTCGATTTTATTGTTGGCATTGGTTCATAGCTGTCATCTTCTGCCGTACTACCTGACCATATAATTAATTTTGTTCTAATGCCAGCAATACGACAGAACACTTCACCCGCATTCCAATACACCACCAGCCCCGCTTAAAACCAGTTTATTCATCAATATTGATTCCATCTGATTACGCGAACATTCATTTCTAATCATTTCTGCGAATAGTCAGGATGTGGTTTGTTTTAACGTTTCATATAGCCGCTGAAAATAAACAGGGATCGATTGATTTTCACGGTCGTCTTTTAAAAATACGAATAAAGCTGTAATGAACGAAATAATTCGACGTATAGCCTCACAGATGCTCTCGATTTCAAATCTTTTTCGCAGTTCATCTGTGTAGCTTTACTCACAGTATCAAAAACGTATCTATGCAAATGGAACGTTGAAAATCGAACTCATTCAAAAAACAATTGACGTTAGTCTGCGTGAATGATATTTCGAATATCACATCAATATTTCTAAAAATTACATTGATCAATGAATAAAAAGTACTTGGAAAAGCTGCAACAAAACGCTCAAAATCTATCGATAGCGCTACACAGATTTGCTTGACTAAATCAGTTGTACCATTCGGTGTATTGATACGGATAGCACGTTCCTCTGCGCCTTTAACTTTCAATGAACTATGATGATTTTCATCAAAGATTAATTAGTTTCAACGAATAAATCTTAGACTGATGATATTGACCATTCATGCAATCGTATTATTTTTTTCGCTGGATTATTCCGAAAACTCTCTTACAGACGCAGTCGATCATATCACTTAATGTAAATACAGATAAATCTATTTTAGTGGATGATTATAAATAATAAATGATGCAACGAACAGTAACCTTCAGAAGGATTCTCAATATTCTATGAGGTTACATATCTAACCAATAGACCATTGGCGAGGTGTTCTACGAATATCGACATCTGAAACAATGCAATCAGTTTCTACAGAAGCCCTCATTAAATTACACATTTACAATGCAACAACTTATTTCGCTAGTTGGCAATCTCCACTGAGGATTTGTATCTGTCGAAAAGGTAAAGTTCAAGAACGCATTTTTCTGCAGAAATTAAGACTCGTAATTAAACTCCGAAAGTGCGAACATTCTTCACGATCAAATGGACTGACGGTAAATCATATGATAAAAAAAAGAAAGCTTACACGACGCTTTGGAATTATGCGATAAACGAATCTGGTCGTGAAATTTGCTGCTTCCCTCAGTTCCATGTACATCTTATATATTACCGGTAGAAATTACAATCGCTGCCATGAAAAGGATATTATTCGAAGGTCAACAAAGTATCGTTGAAAAATCAAATTCATTTTTTCGAAATGCCATTCGGACCATTAATGACTTATCAACGGAACCAACATTTTTAAATGCAACTTCAAGTTTGTGACTGTCAAGAATGGAATTAAGTGGAAAGAATGCCTCAAGTACTGATTACCCGCAACACTTTCAATCACAGCTCGGTGAGAACTGCATCCGATTAACAAACGTATGACCGAAGATGGGTCAAAACTCATGTGAGAAGCGGTTCCAGTAATTTTATAGGATATCAGAGAATGCTTGGAGAATGAAATCGCTTCAAATTCTAGGCGATGTTCAGCTTATCTCATATTCAAAACAATTCAAATAACTGAGATCGTAACGTGGAAATTTGCAGTGATTGGAATTATGGATGATTTATATCAAAAAAAAAACAATCTTCAATCTTTTCGACCTTGTATCACCCAAACAGAATCAATCAACCTTCAGAGATCATCCAAATTTATCATTTGAACCAAATCAAACGAACAAAATGAGATCAACAACCGCATTCTTTCACATCTTTCACATTACTGGGCTTCCCAGGCGTCTGCAAGTAGCTTGAATAGTTAGCTTCCTAATACGAATTTTATGACAATCTCACCGTAATTATGAACAAGATGCTCTTCCCGCAGCGAAACTATTTTAAATTAATTAGCGCGAACTTACGAAATGACGAGAGGTGATGCTCTTGGGTGGCGAGCTGTAGCAAAGTGGGTGGGCTGAAACTTCTGAGTCGACGACATCGCGTCAAGCTAATACTTATGACTCATTTCGAACATTCATCCCCAAAAAACTGGAAATAGTGATGCCACTACACCAAACGGTACTCATACTGTACTCGAGTGCAGTACAGAATTGTACCAGAGCGGAAAGTGCGAAGCACAACGCAAAAACGCTTTTAAACGAACCAAAAACCAGAATTGGGAACCTATAGACAGTTTTCAATGGCCATCGATGAGGTGAATTTTCAACACCGGTCGGTTTTAATCAATCACCACCAAAATTCGATCACCAATTAATCAGCCGCTCTTGATTTTGATTAATAGTCTCCGATCTTGTGCCACTCCCATGGAAAATGCCATTGCAAAGACTGTAGTATTCAACTGAAACTTTGAGTGAGCATACGCAACGATACAACTACATAAGGCACTGGGCTTAGACTTAGGTTGTCGCTAAATTATTATACGAGAAAAGTTCACATGGCAAGACCGTTTCTTAAAAAACATGGCAAAACATTAGCGAGTCCCCATTTCGATGAAAGGGATGAAATCAAGAACCCCTGTTTCAAAAAGACATATGTGATACCTTCAGGACATAGGTGGTACCTTTTTAGGTCGGCGCATCGATGCTTAGCCATTTACAAATGCTGACAGAAAGCATAGCGTAGTTGACTCCAACCTGACAGTGTAGCATACAGGACGGCGATCTAGCAAATCCTTCACCATTACGCATCAACTGAATAACGATATTTAACAATTAAGATTAAAAACGACAGCGAAATGTGATGGAAATGATTTGCATTAAGGGCGATGATTCCTTGACGCGAATTCAGGGGGCAAATTATGTGAAGTGGAAAGTGTAGGGTGAAAAATGCACGTTTGTTTAGACTGTACCGAACCACTCCTCTAAGTGATGGCGCTTGGAAATATTTTCCTGCTGTTCACTGAGTTGATATCTATTCAACAAATTCTCATCGAAAAGCAAATAATGCTGTGGTCTACCAAACCAACGAATATCACCAATGTTACAGAAAAGTTAACATTTCATAAGGGCTAATACCTTAAGGAAAGGACTTGAAAAAATAATGGAAATGGGCTACGATGAAGATAAACAACGATACAAGTGATACTATTATTATTCATGTCATTGTTGAGAGGTTTTATGACACTATTACTGTGCAGTCGCATATTCCAATAATGACAAATGGAGAGGCTTCTTGACTGAGACCATATTTCAAACATTATTCTACTGATAATGAGTTCAAGTTTTTCTGTTATCACCAATATCATAAATAACGCACTCTCCCTTCACCAACCTTCTTTCCGCACAGCTAAGGGTATCAACTCAGCGAATCACCGATCTCCATAAAAAGATTACTGATTTGACGATCATAACGGTTAGGGCTATTCTCCCAGACCGCCCAATAGTTTTTAAGGAAGATGGCAGTGATTATTAATTCAGATCGTTGACTTTCCGGCTCTTTGAACTACGGTCATAGAAGAACTCAAACCCATATAATTAGATTATGTGAATTTTTATTTTCAGATGATTAAAAGGAATGAATACTTATTGACGTCTTTCTGCAATATCATTTCAATCCGACCTAAAACACGGTCTCAACCAAAAACACTTGATTTCTGGCTATCATAATTATCATTGCTATCAATTCTGCCGTCATTATTATCATTATTGCTATTACCATTGTTATTATCATTATTCCAATTACTGCATATTTTTACTCTTACCATTACAATTATAATCCTTATCATCGTTATAATAATCCTATCCGAAAAAAAAGCTCACTTAACTTAACATGAACCCGAGATCCCGATAATATCGAAACGTTTTTTATTCGTACAAGATCTCATTCATGCGGAACAAAACATATCAACAAAACTGCTACTGCATAATGGGTAAGCATAATATTAGATTAGTACATTATAGTGGAATTGCTGACACATTGCTAACGTTTGAAAAATTATTAATGAGAGTAACTTGTAGGTAACTTATCGTTAGTTTTAATGGTATGTACTAGGTAACTGATATGATATGTAACTGTTTTACAATAAGAAACACATATCGATATGTTACTGACTGTGATTCTTCTTAAACATATCGGACCTTCAAATCAAATTAGTGACTTTCATTATTACCGTTGATTAAGAAATAAATTGCATTGACAAAGTTTTTTGGTTCGTACAGGACGACTAATTCGTGACTGCAATCGTTGCGTATTGCTGTTAGAATAACTTTACGAAGAGTAGCAATAGGGTGGTATATTACCACAACCAATTTCATTCACTTCAACTCAATAAACTGAATAGAATATTAAAGCATTGTGTAGAATCATCCCTTAATTCACATCATAAGAACGCTGATGGGAATTTGTTGGTGTTATCCATGAGCCTGATTAAGTTCCACTTTGAATAGCTGCATTATTGTTGAATCTGGAAAAAATTCATCAATCTTACAATCTAGTATCCGTAAGTTGCCTGAAATGACTACTATGGAGCTTTCAATTAAAATCTCCGAAACAGCGCAATATAAAAATCGCTTTTTAATGACCAATTCAAGAAAAATTGGTCAACAGAAGTTGAGGATAAATTGAACGTTGATTGGAACCGTTTGCAGTTTGCTTCAAATCAGATTCTTGCATGTTCATTATATGTGATTTGGGAACATCAATTTCCAAAAACGAAGATGCGATGAAAGTTTCAGTGTCAGAGCTGAAGAAATTCCAAGAATTGAGATGTATAATGTATTACAGAAAAACAATTTTCTTGCAATTTGGTATTGACTTCTGTTTCTAAAGCCTCTACGATAATGTGTAACCAAAGAACTCGATATAGTTCACTTGGGACTTGAGTGTGCACCAAATCTCGAACATCGACCTCAGCGCAAGCCTATGCTAAAGCCTAAGACTAGAGATGTGGCTGAATCATCTCTGCATCACTTCTGCATAACTTCATGGTTATTGAACGCTGCTAAACTGGCTCAACGTCATAACTCAGGCGTAGTTAGCTGTTGCGGTATTGCCACACTTCTGAACCTTGCACTTTATTTCCCGCCATTATGATTTTCAAAAGTGATGAGTAGTATTTATTGGTTGAAATATGGGACTGTTGAATTATTTAGTGCTCATCCGGTGTGATGGTGTATCAAGGTATGTTTTGAGGTGCTGCATCAGATGAAACGAAGGTGTTGTGTTATCTCTGATCCTCTTTGTTCGAACAGTTTAAGTATTGGCACTTTTTTACAACGGGGTAATATTTTTAATGTTCATCAAGCACTACTATAGCCGAGGGGCTACAGATACACACGCACAGAAACATCCCCAGCTTAGTAGGTACGTTCATTCAACGATGAGGCTACGCACGTTCAAAAGTATTTGCCAACAATGGGCTCTCTTTATGTGACCTGCCGTAGAAACGATATTAACATCGCTTTATCTGCGTGCCACTTATGTTATCTTAAGTAAAGTGGTTTTTTTCAGATGGCAAAAAGTGAAAGTGAACATAATTTGACTCGCAAGAAGCTAGAATCAGTGGTTCAGGGAGAAATTCGTCGATATGTCGAGGCGTGTGGCCATCAACTCCTGAATGATGACGCCAGTTGGCTAACGTACAAGGTTATTTACCTTCAAATTGCTCAATAATTATGAGTAATTCTGTCGTGCCATAGTTGTTTTCAACCATTTTCATTAATATGATCATTTTCAACGTTAAGCAAAGTATACTTTCACTGTTTTACATTAAATCACTCTATCTTATCGATCTCTACTTTAGCAAATTTGCAAGAATGAATACGCAATATTTTGTTCAGAAAAATTTGAAATGTGCAATTTTTACTCGATGAATGTGTTTGAATGATATTTGGTAAGTGATGCTAGCTCACCTCAAACTTTCATCAGTGAATGTTTTCATTGCTGAATCGGCTATCACAGTCGGACTTCACAATCGAAGATTGTAGTGAACAATTTGATCCATCTGGTATTTCAATGTCACTGACTGTTCATATTTTACTTATGAGGTGTCGAAATAATTTTTAAAAGTACGCTCCTAGTAGTGAACAGTTTGATCTTTTGCTAAATTGGTATACTTTCACTTCTATATAAATATATGTTTCAATGAATGATTCATGTGCACACATGTGTGATATTCCAGGAATGGATAAAATTAGGTGCTGTAGACTGTGAAATGACAAGTGATGTGCTAAACAGTTATTCGAAATTATTAGCAGCAGTTCGGGATGAAGCCATCGCTAAAAAACGTCTCAAGGAAGCGACTTTAAATGTCTCAAAAACACTTATGAAAACTGCAGAAACGATTCACCAAATGACTGATAAATACATTGGTCAGAATTCTGTTGTGTTCTAAGAAGAGTTGTTGAAATTTTCAAATATATACTTCACATTCGTTGCTATTCGTGTAACATATATGAAACAACTTATGCTTGATCAAAAGGACCATAAGCGTAATGATCTTTTTACAAAATTAATCCAAACAGATTGATCGGAAGCTGCATTGATTGTTTAATATCCCGTATTGAATCAGCGAATTAAAATTTCGATTTGATATTTCCCACTTCGTTTTGATTTGACATTTTCAAAGAATAATTCGTAAGTTCGTTTAGTTGATAATAAGTAAGTTTTAGAGAAATGCGGTGAAGTTAAATTGAGGCGTATGAATATTGAATGCCAACAAACAACAATTACAGAAGATAATACATATGATGAGGAACCATCCAGAAGTAACATTGATGATAGTTATGAGCAGTCAAAGGAAAAGTTTGTTTCTATCCAATATTCTGTTACTGTTTTATTTTGAATTACATTACATAATATTTGAGAGTAGGTGTAAAAGTTTTATATCTCTTGATTTAGAGATATAGTATTAAATTAAAGTAAAAACAGTTAGTGATCTTGAATACCATTTCATTTCATCATTTTTATGGACCGTACACATTTTTCAAAATATTTATCGAGCACATCTCAGTTTTACTAATTTTCGCAGTCGCAAATCTTCGCCTAATCGCTGAATTTTGTTTTTGAATTATTTGTTAATGTAACTTGCTGAGCGTTTCAGTTATCCCATGGAAGCTAACAAAACAAGCGAATAAATAAATGAATGCATAATTTTCAGGGAGAATATCGCCAAATTCAATCCTTTTGACGTAGAATCAGTTTTGGCTGCGGAACCTGTATTATGTTCAAAATTCGGTCAGCAGCTAATGGCTGAGACAAAGTTAACCATAAGATCATTATAAATTTTCGTGTTCAGTGTATCACTCGACGTTTTTTTGACAGTGTTCATCCATCGAACAATGTGCACGACTTATTTATTAGTAGATATTAATTGAGCAACAGAGATAATTGTCAAAATAGATTTTGGAAGACCGGTATAGAGATGAACTTTATCATTGTAATTTACTCATCGAAGTCCAATCGGAAAATATGATCGTTTTGGAATGAAGGTTTCTATTAAACATTTGAATTTCAAGGATTGCTACAAAGAAGTCTAAGCTGAATCAGATTATGCAGTTACCACCATCTCCGACTCTCTCACAAAGTTTTACATCAGTTAATCATTATCGGTGTATGTTTCTTTGTTGAATTACTATTACAATAATAACTCGTGCTGTTTTACACTGAATTTCCGAACGATATTAATCGTAATGAATGAGTAATTGCTTCCATGGAGTTATTTCGAAATTCCTTCAGTGAGTGTTGCGATATTTGTAATGAGGAATGCTAACAATGAGTAACTTGTTACGAATGATAAATCTGCTTGATTAATCGAATTCCAAAATCATCTTCAATGTGATTCATACTGCAAATCATCGACGAAACAAATGTAATTGCGTTGATTCCAATGATTGATCGGTTTAGATGAAAAAACAGTGCCGGATGATATACGAAAAATTAAAGAGGAGTTCGAGAAAATGCCATCACATGTAAAATTCTCGATGGATGGTTCGATATTCTGTCAAGATGGAGATGATACTACAGTGGCAGATTTGGAACCACTGACAGTACCGATTTTTGACGACGAAGAGTCATCTCAGCAAAATTCGTCGACATCATATCACAATTATTCAGGATACGCTACTCAACGTGAACATTCATTGAATCAACAGAAACAAGTACATTTTTTCTTATAATTTGAATTCATTCGTCCGTTTCACATTTTATCCCCAACATTTTTGATTGTAATCTCCGCTAATCAATTGTTTGGCTGGATAAGGACGCGTTTCCAATTCAAGCCTGTCCTTCACAAAAGGATTTTGATTTCCAAACCAAACCCACTACCCCCTCAAATAACCATTATGACTCATTGGAATTGGTCGATTTGTTGAGTAAAGCCGTTGTGAATTTTCATAACATAATAATTTATGAGAGTGAGACTGATTCAGTTGAGATCATTTTCTAGTGAATTCATTGCTCATAAAAGTATTATAACTAATTTAGTCACAGATAACTTTGGAAAACTTATCCGTAATTGTCCTAATTATGATTTCAGCTAGAAAGTTGGATGTTGCTACCGAAATCACCAGTATTACGTTCAAAAGCAGTAATAGAATACCTAAGTCGTGCCAAGAATCTTCCGTTCAAAAAGTATTTTTGCTAACGTTAAATGTTACTTCAAGCTTTAGTTGTTGAAATCGTTTAATTCAATTGCGTAACGTTGTTTTGTTCTAGTGTGACTATTGAACTGTGTAAATTATAGTATTCTAAAGACTACCCTGATCGTACAACACTCTAGCGTTATATTAAATTTTAAAGTTCATATCGTTTTTCATTCAAATCGAAATCAGAATAAATCTATTCGAACACTCCTCGAACCTAGCAATAATATTCACACATTTTTTGCGGTCATTGTTGCTGACCCAATTCTTGAAGGATAACCAACATTTCGCAATGTGAATACGAACAATTGCCGACTTTTATACGGGATCAATTAGCGAAGGATGATCTTAACGAACTGATTCTATTTCTCAATGATCAATGTAAGCTGTCGATTATTGGTGGTATAATATTTATCATTATCAGTTCTCAGTTATTTTATTGCTTCTCTTCATTCAATCACTGTCTTTTCACCAGCTGAAACGAACGCACTCGTCACAAAATTGTTTTCACTGCAATTTAAGTGCTTCGTTTCATCTGCAGTACTCCCACCCCAAAATATGCTGAGTGACGTCCCTGTCATCATTTTCTGAAGATGGTTTTTTTAAATGTATTGAAAACTAAATGAATTACCGAGAATACGTTTAGCAGATCGGTGCTTTTCAATCTTGTTAGTACTCTTCAACTACGAAAATTTTTAATCTTCATCTTTGTTACCACACCCACCCTCTTCTGTTAAGCTGATATATTCTCCAAAAATGGAGAGCGGGGAGAAAGCGCTGTTGAAATTCCGTTTTCAAATCTATGCGCTGTGAGAGTAAAACCCAGAGGATTGGGACCGTTTTAGTACATGATTATACCATGAGAAATGGCTATTTACCATGAATGATAACATTTACTGCTGCATTAAAATATTACAAATTTGATTTGATATGACGGTTAATGCTTTCAGCCGAATCAAAATCTCTATCAGTAACGGAAATAAAACGTTTGGTTCGTGAACAGCTTTCAGCACAACAATCTGAGATTGCTATTTTCGCTTTACAGTTGACACGAAAAATTGACGATTGAGTTAATTGGAGCATTTTCGTCTTTGCTGTAAAAAATATATTTGCACTGTTGTTTATGATTACATTCGTGGAGTCATTCGTTTGTTTGCTTTGAGGCTTTATGATCACTTCAATAATGATGATTCATCACTGGTATTAGCTTCAAAAACGTTATCGTAAATGGTTATTAATTTCAAGAATTGTCTTTGAACATTACATGAAAAATCGAATGTTACGGATATGAAATGTGCTTATTAATAATGTTATGAAATTTTGATATGAATGCGAAAAGTTAAGAATTGTGTAGGAACTAAAATTCCGTCAAATGTGACTTGATATTCAAATAATTTATTTTGGATTTTTCATCTCTTAAGATTATTTATTCGCTTGTTTACCGCATCATTGTGATTGTGATTCTTTTACAATTTGATATGTTTTCTGTCACTTCACAATTATCATTGTAGCTGTATTTGCCGCCGTCCTTAGGCTCCAACGTGTTATTTTTAATGAATTTTTTTGAAGTACCGTATTGCAATTGTTTTTTACAAGTTCATGTTCTCACGTTTCTTCCAAATGTAGCGACGTAAATTCCTAATTTTTGTCCATATTGATTGGTCGATCAGTTTTGAAAGTTTATTGAATTTTGAATCATTGAACCCTAGAGCTCATCTTTTCCCGATGCTAAACCATTCCATAGTCCAAGTGCAATAACGAATTGATTTTATTGTTAATTTTAATGAATTTTCTCTTTCTCAACAAATAGTTGGCCATGCTGTTTAATTCTGATTCTATCCAGTCTCGTTTTTTAATGTTTTTTCAATGTTCTCATTTCTCGCGGATAATTTGTTCATTCATAGTGTTTTAAATTCGTGTTATTTTTAATGAATTTTTTTGAAGTACCGTATTGCAATTGTTTTTTACAAGTTCATGTTAAATCACTGGTGAGGAAGGAAAAAATTGGGGCGAAATTTGCAGTCGGGACCCCGAAAATGCGGTCGCGATGAAAGAGGCTGGAATGGAGAACTTCGAGGAAAAGCTCAATCTCGTCCCCGGTCTCCGAATTTTCCCCGAAAATGTGACGTTTGAACTGGGGTCAGTAAAATCATGAAAACAGGAATGTTTTGGAAAGGCATCAAAATGAAGCAATCGGTAGAACAGAATAGAAACAAATAGCAAACCATAATGAGGTTTTAACGGTAAAAATTTTTGAATCGCACCAAAAAATAAACACCCCATAATCTCTGGCGAGAAAAAATAATACTCCAGAATGACGGTTATGTAGATTCTTCCACTCTAAGTTGTAGAAACCGTCTAAGTTTATTATTAAAACTTCAGCAATTTACAGAAGTAGCTTAGTCACAGTGATACTGAGGGAACCATAAACATTTAGTTCCTCTGATGATAAAAATCGTCGATTTCCGAAATGTCATTACGCGTTGTTTTCATTTTGTTCTTCGGCACATTCGTCCCGTCAACATGGACCATATGTAAGTAGTTGGGAAGGCCCTTTTTTGGTGACTGATTCATCCTGAGCTCTTTTCCACAAATCGAGCAAACACTTCACACCGCTTTCAGTTTCCTCTTCTAAAACGAAATATTTTCACACCATATTCCGGCTGACCAAATCTTTTCGTTATTTACCCAAACAATCTGTTTGACACAGCTGACATCCTTGCAGTCGCAGCATGCAACAGTACCATTATGTAACACAACCATAGCAATCTAAAGAACCAAACTTAAAAACTCGTAAACTTTGCTGATAAGGCCATGTAAAAACGGTACGCGGACAACTGCCCTCGACAACTCGTGTCCACGATATTCATCTTTACAAACGCAGTTTCTTTCGATCATTACTATCATTGTCATAATCATTATTATTGCCATTATTTTAATTTTATATCGTGATCATTTATATTGTCATTCTTTGGCTCATGCTTACGCTAAGACTGAGGTTCATTTTAAGACTTAAACTGAGGTTGAGGGTGATGCTTAGGTTGAAATTGTAGTTGATGCTTAGGATGAGGCTGATGATCAGGTTTGGGCTGAGGTTAATGCTTAAGCTTAAGCTGAAGTTCACCTCGAGGCTGCGGCTGAACTTCAGGTAGCGGTGTGGCTAACCCTGAGGAGGGATTCTCTATAAAGATTAGTTTGAGGCAAATTGTCGTAGGTATTAGTTGTTTAGGGGCAGTTCTAGAACCACATGAAATGTGCGAATGCGTCGCTGAAATCACTTCAAATTCGCGTTTATCAAAAGTGTTAATCCGTTGAAAAAATTTCGATCCTTCGGTTTAATTTTATCAACTGTCGGAAAACGCGGGTCGCCGAGAATTTCGAGAAAGTCTGGACATCGAATATGTAGTCGCGTTGAAAAATGTCGGGGAGTGGGTCGCTAAAATTCCCCGTTCCTTATAGCTACTCATCACTATTCTCATTGAAAATTTCAAATTTCTCGGAAAACCGTTCACACGTCAGTTAAACATATGAAGGAAATGGGTATTTTGACAGAAATCAGTAGAAGCGGATTAAATTAAATACTAATGGTAGGCAATCAATAGTTCACTTATTATATGATTTGTGCAGAGAGTGCCTCGAAAACGTCATGACTGATTGTAAGGAGCTAGGAACGAAATGGACAGAGCAGTGCTCATGTAACTCTAAGAAATATGTCAACAGTTGAGAAGCATGTTCTTATGTAAGTGATTGTGACAGCTAATGCAACTAATTAAAAAGTAATCACTTGCACCCACGGATATGTCCACTTCCAAAGTCGAGATATGAAAGTGTTGCATCCTCCACTGATCATACTTACACTTACGCTGGATAACTTCCAAGAAAAAGTTGGCTTTATTGAACGGTTAATCCATCGAAAAAATTCCAATCCTAAGAAGTTACTGACCCCACTAATTTGAAATTAACGAAGCTTTCTCCGCAAAATAAGACGCTTAGATTAACGAGAGTTCTCGTTAATAACTTGGTCTGCTACGATTAGTCTAACATTCGCTGTCGTCAATCTTTTAACCTCAAATTTCTTTTCAAAACCTGCAAACTTTCGAATCCTCAAAATCTGCGTCGTAAAACTTTGGAAAGAATCTTTGTCGCGCCATGTGACCTCTTCTTTTTCATTCTTATCCTATTTTAGTTTGTTGCACAATTTCTCTTTAACATTCAGTGTTCTTGGATGTAATAGGATTATCCACTTTTTTTGACATAATTCATTATCACGAATGCTACAAAGACTGTATACATGATATACAGAAATGCAGTACCTGTCCAATTTTAGAAAACCGTCGAATATGCATAAGTTATAACCATTACGTTCAAGTGAACTATCGTTCGTTGTCTATCTTTTTGATGAAGTGCAATGAGCTTAGCGGAAGCCTTTAGTTATTATTACAGCTACTTAGGGCCCGCCTCTCTGCACAAAACATTTCAGATACCATTCGCATTACGGCACCACAATTTCTTAGGATGCAGAGTGTGATGCGAGTGAGAAGTCGTAAGTGACAGCTCCCGTTAATCCGCTTAGGTATTAATTAGCGAAAAAATCAACTTATTTCGAGGTAATAATTATTAACTCCTAGCAAGATAATAACCAACAACTCTGAAGACATTCATACGAACATTAGCAGAAACTCTACAGCCACTCATGATCTTAACAAATACTCGAAATTCCGCACGTGTTGAAGTATGCAATTACCCAAACATTGAGGAGTTTGAATATTTTTGTTCGATGGTTTGAGTTTTCACTATAATTTTTAAACATTAATTACGTACAATAGCATTGGATGTTAGGTGGATGTACATGCTCCACCTCGATTGAATGAAGAACGTTCATTATATCGGTTATTGGCCAGCAATTTATTTGATCAATTCAGCAGTACGTACACACATTCTCGTTTTGTGTTTATCGTTTATTGAAAGAAGAGAAGACGCTTCATTTAAAAACCCAACTGATGCGCACAGCGCAATAACGACAACAGCAATGAACAAATAAACGAATATTAAAAAACGTGGCGATAAAAGTGCGTTGAACTTTGAGGCAGAACTCAACTTCTCAGCAACATAACAGAAGACGATCAAATTATCCTAACTATCTGTAACACGGCTTGTATTTACGTAGATCTAGAATATGACAATCCCAGTCGTTGCTCCATTGAAAAAAATGTTGCAAATATAATACCTGTTAGAACCAAAATTCTATTAACGTGTCCCGAATTCGGGAATACCTATATTAATAGTGGTAGTGAGAAGTGAATTCGCGACCGATAGGGCATCTGAACGATTTACTAAGGAGCTGATGCTGGTTCGATTAGAATGACAAATACACACACACAGGTATACAAAAACACAAATGGGTATAGATGGGAGAGCATTCAAAGCAGTTATAACAGATCCAATGAGTGGACTCAATCCAACGAATTAAGAAATGTTCCTTTCGACCAGCAAATCAGCACCATACTTGCAGATGATATAAGGCAAACATAACATGCAAACAGACATCTTACCGACTGATCGCTAATCTGAGTTCCAGATAATAGAGGTGAAGTCCATTTTCGCTTACTGAATACTAATAAGAGAACGATACTACTAAACTCTACCTGAACACTTATTTATAACAAATACTACTATCTTATAACAACTGTTATCATCCAACTAAATCATTCAATCATATTCAACATTGATTTAAGAAGCCGTAAGGCAATGAGATGAGGTTTACGTTCACAGACGACGCATATGGTTATAATGATAATGAAAGATGATTTATGGGTGGTCAAATCGAAAGTAAAATGAACAAGCTGATAATGAGTTTTTTTAAAACAGTTCTGGGATTGCAACAGCAGATAAAAGAGCCCACAACAGCTACATAGGTTAAAGAGGTACGTACAGCTTAGGTATGCGAACTAACACTCGCCGCTACAATCACAACTGCGTTCTCATGTGGTGCATGGGGAGCTAACGCACGTGGTGTTACAGGACTTGATTCACCCGTTTGATATCGTCGACGTTGAGGTCGTTCACCGAATATACGTTCTGGATCATCAGCAGCCTGGATGGAACGCGCTTGTGCTTGTATTTCACGATAGAGATCTTTGTGGATACGTTGCGGTAATAACTGAAATTCATCCACTTTCTCCTCACTCTTTCCTCGCAATTGTCAAAACTCTATTCATGAGTTATTGAATTAAGCTTCAGTTTTAATCAAGTCAAAACCTCATTTGAGGAGAAAGTCGCTTCGTTTCTGGTTGCCAATAACGAAGAAACGAAACGAAGTATCGACGGCAAACAAATCATACAGCTCAACGAAAAGTCTGCGTTATCAAGCAAGAAACTAAGTACAAGGCCTTCGGCACTTTTAAATAAAAAATGACAGTAACGAACTGTTTTGACTCGGCCTTCAGTGTTTTCATCATCAGAGCTCAAGAGACCGTCCTCTTTGATACTGTCAACTGCATCCTTCGGTGGCCAGAACCTGCCGGCCGGAATGGTGACTGGAAGTGATGTGCCATATGCTAATGCACCCGCTTGCATAATGCCACCCCTAATTACATCTTCCGCTTGTTCGTTGGCACTTATCCCATCAGATCGATGCTCTACAGACAGTTGATTTTAACAAACAATGACTTATGTTGCTACTTTCAACACATTTTACTTAAAAATATTACTTGATCAAACAATCGAATGTTCACCATTCCACATACGATTTTCAAAGACAACCAGTACTTATACTGTCTGAAGGCTTCATCAAATGAAGACACGAATGCGGATGCAACTCTCAGATACATTAAAATAGTCTGCAAGAGCATTCAACAATCAGACATTCAGTTACTTACCATTTGACTCATTCTCTGCATCGCTCTCGTAATCACAGTTATAGCGTTTTGGCATTTTACCCGCAAGAACCATGGGCTGTTCTTCATCCAAAGAGAAAAGGCCTTCTAACTCTATAATTTCACGTGATTTTCATTTGTCTGTTTAGGCAAACTGCTTGAAAAAACGGTAGGAAATGTAATTACAACGTTGAAAAAATTGTAATAAAGAAGCACAGCAAACAACTGATCAAACAGAACAGTTGTACTCACGTTCTTGCACTCTCGGTCCCTGTTTGATTTTTTGATAGGCCGTCATCCCCTCCCAACAATCTACATAACAACAAACCCTCGCCTATTCCCCCCCTCCCCATCTCCTTCTCTGACAATCTTTTATTTCTCAGCAACTAATCAGAATAAAATCGTAAAATTTAATCACTGATCAGTAAATCTATTTTAAAGAATTCGTCGGTAGTATCGAAGGTGTCAATTCTTCGGAACATTTTACAAACGTTAATGGACAACTGTTGAAGAAAATCCATAAAATAATACGTCCATAAGAATGACGGGTGAGATGAATAACTGTGAGAGTATCATATGAAATAGGTTTGTCACAAGTACAATAATTAACCATTACCTTCATCTTCATTGAATTCATTCAGATCATCAGATTTTTTCATATTAATTGTTGAAGTTAAACCCAATGCGAGACCGTCACGCTTCTCTCTCGTGATGCTTTTGCCTGTTGCTGAGACCGCCTTAAAATTTATTCCCATTATAATGTCAGCAGCATGATCTCTCGTTACAATGACAATAGCTATATGCAAATATCGAATGCTATCGGAAATCTCAACAGATCCGAATTAAATTTTCAAGCGTTTACAAAAAATTTCGGACAACTAAATTTAGAAGATTGATTTGTAATACTCAATAAGTGTCTGAATACAGAAATAAATATGCAAATCTATCAATATAAAATACAACAACGAAGACGCGAATTTATGTAATTAGCATCTGAATGAGTCTCTGGAACGAACTTTTATTCGTTGGAGCATCAAATAAAAGAGGGAAAGGTGAAAATCACTGTTAATTCAGGATTTCTTAGTGTTTAACAGAATAACGACTGACTAACAAGTTACGAGTGAATTAATAAAAATTTGTTTATTCGATGATAAATGTTCATTTATCCGCGCATATTAATCGTATCATCAACTGAAAATAGTGGACAGGAGGAGAAACATAATAAGACGAAGAACATTGTATCTCAGTTAGTATCTCTAGCACATCCCTCTTTCGAATAATAAATTTTTTGGATCAACAGCATTGCATTCGCTAGATGAACTTTTTTGATTCAACCAATCAAAAGAACTAAGAAATATGACGAAAAATTCAGCAAATTAATGACTGAACAACACATTTAACGGAGAGTCGATATGTATTCGAGCGAAGAACAAAAGGTCGAGAGTGCTAGCCATACCCGGCAAATTACACCTTTTGATTTGATAACAAATCAAATAACTAAACAAACAAATAAACAAACGAAGCGATTGTAAAAATGGATAAACAAATAGAATAATGAATGGATGAAATTAAATAAAGAGAAGTGAAGTGTTGAGATTAGAGATAAGAGTGTTATTGTTATGTTAGTTTATTTATTCGGTTAACGTCCAATGTCCAATATCGTCAACAATACGAATCGCTCGCTGCTAGCACATGTACATTAGATGCCTGCTATGGCTGCTCGCAATGGCAACCGAAATCAACAAATAACAAAACATCACCATTATTATGCACAACTAGGACTCAGACTCAACCTTATAGCTAGTGGAAGAGGGATATGAATTGATGCTAGCAATGAATAGGATGAGGGGATGCAGCTGGATCGGATAGATGGATGGATATAAACCCTCTTCTGTCCGTTCGACCACCACTAACTGTTTATGTTATTATTATATAAATACATTAACGGATTGTTGTGCATCTATCGTCTTCGCTAGTTTGCTTACATTTTATTTATTCTTTTCTGTTACGTTTAATACCAACCTTTTGCCAATTCAACCATTAAACATTCTATATATATATATATATATATATATATATATATATATATATATATATATATATATATATATATATATATATATATATATTTATACATATACACTAGAAATCGGATCAACCTTAACCGTCTGGGAATCTGAAGATTTACTTCATCTCTAAATGCAATGTTAATTTACAAAAAGCGTTAGGCTATCCGGAGTTGAAAACGCGAGAGAGAAAGATATGACTGTGAGAAGCTGACAGAGGATGAAGAGATAACTGCAGGGTTTAACAAGAGCAACCAAAAAATTGTTCAAAAACGCCGAATGCATCTTATGTTGATTAAGAACGCCGAATTTAACGAGCATTCCAGATGTAAAAAATGAGAATATTTTATATTGATTTGTGAACTGAATATGAAACTGTAAATTTGACTCTGATCCGATATCGACTTATACAAGTTGTAAGACAGAATACACAATTACGTTAGCACAGAGAAGGTGATGCGGAAAGTAAAAGTGATTTGTCTGCAACCCTAGCAAGGACCGAGGCCTAAAGGCGTTACGCCAATACGCACAAAAGAGAAAAGATATTTGCTCGTTACCGTGATTATTGCCTACCGCAGGGATGAAATAGAAAAGCGGCATTCATCCCAACATAGAGAAGCATCTCCAACATGAACATTTTGAAATAAAATTTCTTTCTCACCTTCCCACGATCAGTGACAGTTTTGGCTTTAAGTGCTCGAACAGATAAGTTATTTCTGAGTGATTTATGCAGGAGCTTGACAAAATCCTGAATGAATTGACGCATTCGGGCGCAATGTAAGCCTCAGTATGAACTGAGGAACAGTCTCTTCCTTGCAGCAAGTCTCAGCACAAGCTCAAGTCTCAACCCATCATATTCAGCGTGTTTCATCAAAAAGAAAAACGATATAACACTTAATACAAATGCGCAAGGAGCTATGACATTCTGGACGCCATCATTATCAGAAATAAGAGGTCGGAATAGAACTCGCTATCTCACCCATTCCATCAACTCCTTCACCAGTCCACCAAACGCCGTTTCGGAAGCAAAGCAAACACATAGACTGACGTAAAGTATGTGCTTCACTCTGTGAATTGACCAACTTCCAACTGATTAACAGCCAAATATAAAATTTGAGGATTCAATTATATTACTTGGACATCGAGTGGTTGTTTCGTCGATCGCGGTGAGCGATCGGCGGAATATTTGTTTTATTAGAGTAATGATTATTTATTGAATTGGTATTTGACTGCGTTTAATTATGCAAAGTATTCACGGCGACTAATTAATTACTCGATTGTGTTCGGTTGGCCTGCTCGCCTAGCCAGCGGGGTGGCGTAAATTGAGGCTAAAACAATGCGCCGCACGGAAACGTGAGCATTGTGGCCAGCAACGTTATAAACGTTTGATAGCCTGGCCGATCCAGGTGATCCAGGTGATAAAATTTGAGAGTTTATACGCTTCCAGGTCCACCTACTGTCTACATGCCAATCTGATACATGTAGACATATGGTAGGGAGCAATTATACAATTTTACTATTCAAGGCATCCTCTATATGTTCACTTTACATCGACCCTATTCCTCAAACTTTTTCATACCTACACTTCACAATCGAAAAATTTCTTCGGATATATTTTAACTATACCCTAACGTTTTTTCGACTTTCTAAACTATACTTCACTATCATCTTAAGTTCACGATCTCAAACATCCCGATTATTGCATCTAAACTCTCTCAGACATTTTAACATAAGAATGCTGATGAAGGATAACAATCTTCACGAATTTTTTCGTACAGAATCAACTGTATCTACAAGCATAAAAATTTTTATTGATCAACAAGATATGAATCAAAGATTGCGAATTCGACCAAATTTCAAAAATGAAGTTTACAGCGACTTTTACAATACACCTTTACTTGAGGTATACCTCAAGAATATTTACTCATCAGAATATTTACTCCATCTTTACTTTATCTGTCCTACATTTCTTTACTTATATAACTTACTTTTATCTAGATAAATCTCGAGGAGTGTATACCTCATGTGGTTAACCAACAACACTTACACATACTGTGATGGTGTGATTTCATACCAGAAGCATATCAATAAAAGCAATAGTATATCCATAGAAATGATCTCTCGTAATCCAACAATAACACCTTACTAATCATCCATGCACATGTCTAATAAAGTGGTTGTTGACCGTCTCAAATAACCAACAATAACTAGTTTTACCCTTCGATGGTGAATGAATCAAAAAACGATTCGTGTCAATACGTTGAAGACTGATTTTTCATCGAAAAATAAGTGAAAATTATGTCTCCTTTGACCATAATATACCTTCAGATGTCGTCCTGGCTAGTGTGCTCATAGTTCGTATTCTAGTGCATATTTGCATTTTAATGAGTCATTTTTCTGCTCCAGTTCAAGCAAGACCGCTTCCCTAGAAAACTGCGCAGGTATTTGACACACGAGCAGTGGTTCGATTTCTGTGATCGAAGAGCGGATAAAATTAATTACGGGATTTTACTTTAATGTGGAGAGAGTGCTGCAATGATTACAAGTGTGTACGATTGAATGGCGAAGTTTAAAAGTGGCTGATCACCTGTCAACCATAAAAATCGTATTCCAGATCTTTGCCCCTTCTCGATGCACCACGCGGAACGGCCATTTTCAAACTGTTACAACAACAGGAATAAGCGGCCAATCGAGTTCGAATTTGACAGATAAATTTGTTTCATAGTCGCGCAAACGTAAAAGTCAGCCAAATAGTCTTGAAGGAACTTTATGACGAAAACACAAACTACTGCTTTTTTCGGTCATAATGCCAATGAAATGATCTTGCTCAAATCGAAGCTCAAATTTTTAGTTAACATGCTCAAGAATGCAATCTATAAGCGTACAAGTGCATAAAATATTGCACCAATATGAAATAAGTGGCACAACTTTGACGGTTTTCATCGTGCAGGCAGGCAGGCACACACATATTATAACACGATTATATCGCATTCGTGCATAAAACGAATACGCATCAGTGTAGCGAGTGATTTGAATTTACATATAAGAACACATCTGATTGCAGCAGTACAGACAACCTATAAACTTCTTGCAGCCAGTGATGCATCTCTAAGCCCTTAGCGAAAAAAAAAACTTTTGGCTCTCTTGACGAAAAGTATCGCAGCAGCATTAAATAACCGAAGCTGAGATCGGCAAAACAGTTTTTTTTTTCTGGATCCAAACTGCTCCGGCGCTGGTGGATCAGAGCAAATTTCGGAGCCGGAACCGAGGTTGAATCAAATTTTCAAATTAGGCATCACTGGCAACAGCACACAACGGTATATTTCGGTTCATTGTAACCGTAGGCCTAAGCACAATAAGGCTGAACCTAAACTGGAGGCAAAGTGAAGTAGAATACATCTGAGTGATAAAACCACATCTGTAAGAGGTTTACAGACTACCAACAGGACACAAATGATCATTTAAAAAATTGAAGTCTATTCAGATGTAAACCGAAAACCTCCGATTATCAACTGAAAACATTCCAATACGATTGTGCCTATGCATCATTCACCATTTTTATAAATGCATAAAAAGACAACAATGAAATATATGGTTATCTAATTCTATAACCTTGGTTGCCTTTCACCTCACTTCACGACTCATGAAAATTGTTAATTAACCAAAAGTATAAACGTTAAAGCATAAAAATCCTGGCTCGTTCCAAAAATAAATCAGAAATGTTCATATTATCGAACTCATTTCTTTAACAATGAAATCAATCAAGCGCACAAATCTTCGTACGTGTTGATGAAATAACTACGTCAATCAGTTTCATCACCTTTACAATATGTATTACGTGAAGTTTCTGGCTAAAATATTGACGGTTTGGTGAAGAGATATTCGTTGCTTTAATATACGATAGTAGAGTTGAGATGATGACATTCTTCAGCACTGATACTGTCTGTTTGAATGTATTTTGATCGTTTGCAAATTAAGACTGATACTGCTATTCATTTGAGAATATATTCACATCAGCCAACACACGTGTGTTAGTGCATTCGCATGAGTTAGTTCAGAATATTTCATTAATTATCATAACACTTTCCAACCTGTTTCGATGAGGCCATTCTGTTAACTGGTGTGCTCGTTCGGGCACCGCCCAAGTCTGCAGTGCAGATTGAGTCGTTCAACCGATCGCTCTTCTTTTTACGACTCAGTCAAATCGCAACGATCAATTTCCACCCAATCACCTATGATGTCGTAGAATTGTAGCCTGCAAACGTATATATATATATATATATATATATATATATATATATATATATATATATATATATATATATATATATATATATATATATATAAGGAGCAACGGTACAATCGTATTACCAACACAAACGCAGTCGTTCATTAATTACATATTCGTGAAATTGACATAATATTATTTGCTGCTGATTTACAATCATATTTATCGGCAATTATTATTATATATATATATATATATATATATATATATATATATATATATATATATGGAAAAGAGAAGAGAGTAGAAGGCATGAAAACAAAAGAGGACAAGAGGGGGAAAGAAGACCGCAACATTCAGTGACGAGTCCATTTTGCATCCCCTTCCCTGGAAAGAATGCCGGCTACGCCACTGTTCTCAACTTCAACTCTTTTCAAGGCTAACTATTTACTGATGAAACAAACTCATTAATTATGCACAGTTTAAGATATTTTTTAGCGCTGGAGTTATTAGAAGAGCTTCGCCGTTCGGGTATTGGTAACACAGTTCCCGACGATCACGATTGGAAATAGCTCTTCAGAATGATTTTCATTAATGATTTCAAACCGTTCAAATTAGATTGTACGCCATCACTGGAACATGAACTCGTAGAATATGTTTTCGAATGAAATTTGGTTACCAAGCACAACCTCAGGATACAAGTTAAGCCAATAAGCATTTCATTAATTCCGTCACATCCACAATAGCTTATGCAATATACAATTCCTCCAGTTTCAAGCAACTGCTATTTCATTGAGTCGATAGATTTTAACAGATTTAAGAGATCTTCAAATATAGTAGAACTAACTGTTAGAGCGACAATGCCCATAATTGGAGCAGATCTGCGTAACATTTAAAGATAACATTTAAAATTATTATCGGAGTTACATTTACAAACTTCAACTAACCACGGAGTTGAAGATCAGTACTGAATGCGGCGGTGCGAAATCAACTTTTAGAAAAATTCCACTCGAATAATACGATATTCACAAATCTCCCATTCGAAAAGCAATTAAACAGTCAACAAAATTCAAGTTTGAAGTTTCGAATGACAAAAAATAAAGGAAATTCTGTCGTTATCGGTGAACGAGTTGAATAACTGAATTGCAAAGGACTTGATTTTATATACAATATCAAATAATAATTCAACTGTAACACCCAAATGCCTATGTTTGCAACACCATACTCAACATCCAGTTTGTCAAATAAAGACGCACAACGAGTACAAAATACAAATAACGTTTCATAGAACATGCTAAGACTTGTGATCATTAAAAAATTGAATACCACCTGATTCTGAACGTTAATTCATACCTTTGAAATGTGTCAAATCAATGGAACAAAATGTAATACTAACTTATCATAAGATATCGATAAACAAATCGAGCGAAAAATGTGGCACTCATCTAGGAACTTTCAACCGATTTGGTGTCGAAACATATCATCCATATTTCTAGCAGAATTATCACTATAAGCGTTATCACAGGTTTGAAAAAGAGCAAATGCTCAACGAAATATGAATTGAAATTTCGAGAACAACACAGAAACATCAACTGCACACCAGCTGTGTACAAATCATACTCTCTATTCTAGCTGCTAATGATTCTCAACAGAAAGCAAAGCATTGTCATATTTAAAAAAAACAAAAATTCTGTGATTCGATGTCCATCAACTGTAATCGAAACATCATTCGTGCTTCCCAAGAAAATTCAAATACACATGTCACTTTCATGTTTTGAACAACGTTTTTGTTAGATGCAAAGTAAACGATCGATCAACACACAAACTGCTTTCATCAACCGAAACAAATTTGTTTATGTGAAACGATTTTTGCTCCTCTATATTACATATTGCCAGTATACTGTTCAGGTTACAAAAAAATTGAATGTTCAGAGTTCACGGATGTAAAATTGTGAATTCACACAACAAAGTCATCTTTCATGAACAGCGATAGAAAGCGGTTCATTTCAGAGGTAGTCGGAAATTGCATTCTGCTAATGGACTAAAATCGATGAATAATTTCGGCAAGCAGCAACCCTTACAAGAGCAATGTACAAATAACACTGCACAATGCAATAAATGCGAATATTCGATCGTCAAACACGCCGTACAAAAAGATGTCTCAAAAACAAGATTGTATCGCTAAAAAAACGGATGTATCGCAAGCTTAATCGAATGCAATAGTTTATGAATGCGAAAATCATTTTGACGTTCACATAGAGGCAAGTTGTGATTATTACGAGAGACAGATGAACCATAAACCAACGGGTGCATGTCTCTCCGTCGTTCCGGCTCGCGGCTTTTGCCATCAGTGTTCTATCTATGGAATGTATCGAAGTAACAAGACGTTCACTACACGTAATGCTACCTCGCACAATACCGTTCCTAAATAACACTGATGGCAAAGCCGCGAGCCGGAACGACGGAGAGACATGCACCCGTTGGTTTATGGTTCATCTGTCTCTCGTAATAATCACAACCTCTATGTGAACGTCAAAATACTCGACTATTGCATTCATTAAGCGCATTATCCGTTTTTAACGATACAATCTTGTTTTGAAGACATCTTTTGTACGTATCTGTGTACTTTCTTGTAAGGAGTTGCTTGCCGGAAGTCATCGATTTTGAGTCCATTACCTCTGAAATGAACCGCTATATTCATGAAAAGACATTGTGTGAATTCACAATTTTACATCCGTGAATAAACATTTCCAATTTTTGTAGCCTGAGCAATACTGAGCGTATGTAATAAGAGGAGCAAAAAATCGTTTCACATAAAAACAAATTTGTTTCGTTGATGAAAGCGAGGTTGTGTGTTGATCGATCATTTACTGCATCTAGCAAAAACGTTGTTCCAAAAAACATGAGAGTGACATGTGTATTTGAATTTTCTTGGGAAGCACGGAATGATGTTTCGATTTTGGTGATGAGTCGTCACAGAATTTTTGTTTTTTTTTTTAAAATGTGACGATAACGCTTCTGTGAAATCATTAGCAAGAATAGAAATTATGATTTGGCAATTATTGCAATTCTACTGTGTTGTTCCTCAGCTTCAATTCGCTATTTCGTTGAGCGGCTAGCTGCCATATTGACAACTTTAAGAAGTAGATATGTTTCGACACCCAAATCGGTTGAGAAGTTCCCTGTGAAATGCCATTTTTAAATACATTTATCGATATCTTATGATAAGTTAGTATTGCATTTTGTTCCGGTGATTGACACATTTCAAGATTATGATTAACGTTCAAAATCAGGTGATATTCAATTTTTTAATGATCTGAAATCTTAGCATGTTCTATGAAACGTTATTTATATTTTGTACTCGTCTTTATTTGACAAACTGGAATGTTGAAATGTTGCAAAACATAGGCATTTAAGTATTTAATTGAATTATTATTTGATATTGTATATAAAATCCCAAGTCCTTGCAATTCGTATTCAACTCGTTCACCGATAACACAGAATTTCCTTTATTTTTGTTCAAAAACTTCAAACTTAATTTTGTTAGTATTTATTCTTTTCGGAATAGGAGGAGCTGTGAATATCGTATTATTCGAGTGGAATTTTCTAAAAGTTTCGCACCGCCCAATACTTGATCTTCAACTCCGTGGTTAGTTAGAGATTTGTAAATGTAACTGATAGCAATTTTAAATGTATATC
>JAPYMA010000518.1:0-65276 GCA_035041965.1 Anisakis pegreffii
AAGGTAAATCACTTGTTTCACAAATTATCCAAAATAATTGATAAGAGGTCGAAGTATTAAGTTGTTTCAATATTGCTTTCACTCTAGAAAGCTGTTTCAAATTCCATTGTTGTTCAGCGCCAGCCTTTTACAGCACTTAAGCTTATTGAGGATTGTTCTGCACAACATACTGAATTTTACGCAGTGGGCAGGATAAATAACCGTGTGATTCATTTGGTTAACGGTTTTCAGTACGGCGATAACGGTATTCCGAGTGATGATATCGCAATGGTTCTTTTACCTGATGATGTTCCATTCACTTGTGAACACAACAATCGTAAGCTACTCTCTAAAGTATCTATTCTCGGAGTTTTCGATAAAATGCGGTCATAGATCTTTGACAGTCTCGATAGTTTTTGCACGTGACATCAATGGATTATTGTAGACGAACGATCAACAGAACGCATCATAAACATCGCTCGACTTCCATTTAACAACTTCGATGATTTTGTGAATGTATGGAATAATACTGAGATAAGGCATACCAAATGTGACATATTAAGTTACAGTGGAATGGACGGAGGTGTGTGAAGGGATTGCTACGCTTTTTTCATTTTTGACATTCCAGCTCAAAGCCTCGTTGTCAGAGTTCAATTCAGCCCGATGCTGAGAGTTTTGTAATCCAGACTGAATTCATATTTTTCGTTCTGCTAACTGAAGGCGGTATTTCGAGGGTATTTGACTCAGATTTCATGCAAAATCGAAAAGTGTGACATTTGTTCATTGATCTGCAAGAATCTCGACGGGAACATAACGGAAGTTCCTTCAATATCAAATATTAGCACTTGATATTGAAAACATCACGAAGATTACTGGATTAATATTTAGTTAACAGTCAATTGATATTTAATTAACAATCAAAATTTTCCAAACGAACTTTCAGTGAATTCACAATTACGAAGTGGTTCGAAGAACATCATAGCAGCAACGCTTAATAGCCATAATTTTTTGTTCTATCGAAACAAACTCGATAGCTCATCTGAAATATCCATTTGTCAGGTGAGTATATGAATATCTCTTCGTTCAGCGTTAAATATTTAGAGAGGCATTAGCAAATAATAACGATCACTTCAAATTCATCAAACTTCAAAAAACTGAACATTTCTTAACAGTCAAAGAACGATGCATTTGAATGAGAAGCCTATAGAAGTACGCAACAGCTCGATTTTACCATTGAGTCTCTATGTTTGGACTCCTGACCACCATCAGTGCTGTCATTACTCCTTGAACAACACTACACATCATGCGCAAAAGCTCACCAAATATCAAGAAGGGAGCACTAAGGATCATTAGCATAAAGAAACTGCATAGAAAACAGTGAAAGATGAAAGACATGAACAGAAGAGAGCATTCGAAGGATGTTAATCTCGAAGATAGCATTCGAAGGATGTTAATCTCGAAGATAGCATTCGAAGGCTGCCAAGCCCGATTTTTGCCTTGATTCAACCCTGAGCCGAACCCTTTACGTAGACATGTCATCGACGATTCCACTTTTCTCATGCACGTTCCATTACACTTTATTGAGAGACTCAAGATTCACGCTAGAAACGCAATATCGTTAGTTGGAAAAATGCTCAAATCGGTTCCTTACGTTTCTGATGTACCACTTGGTCTAGAGTAGTGGGTTTCGTAGGAGTGAAATTACCCATTTCGGGTAATTTGGAGGTGTCAAGGGGTAATGGAGGGGTCGAGAAATTAATATTTCGTTCAATGTTTTGATTGAACGCCATTGTGGTAATGTTTTTTAACTTGGGTAAACTCTTCATTCTGTTTTGTTTTAACAGGGTTTTCATTCTTTTCCTTACTGTTGCAATCGCTCTCGCAGCTTTTATCACCAAAAGTGTTTTCTTTTGCTAATTTCTCATTCATTTAACTCAACAATCAAAGTCAAATTCTCATTCTATCAAATACACTCTATAATTGATCATTTGATTATCGAACGTTGTTGAGCAATAGTATTCGATTGCTGTATTGTTGATTCTGGCTGTCAACACTCATCAACGTATCCAGTAAATAGTTTATGCTACAGAATGAGTAACTGATTCTAGCTGTGAAGTGAAATGAGACGAAGTGAATGAGAAAAACTCATGAAGAGAATGATATTCACGTACAATAGCTATGAGAGTGAATACAATACATCTGAAAAGAACGAGAATTCGTCTAAATCAGTTTGAAGAGAGCGTGTCATAGACAATTTCTGGACTCTTAACCACTGTCATTACTCCTTGAACAACACTACACATCATGCGCAAAAGCTCACCAAATATCAAGAAGGGAGCACTGAGGATCATTAGCATAAAGAAACTGCAGAGAAAACTGTGAAAAATGAAAGACGTGAACAGAAGATAACAATCGAAACCTGCCAAGCCAGATTTTTGCCTTGATCTAACCCTGGGCCGAACCCTTTACGTAGACATGAGCGTTCCACTTCAACTTATTGAGAGACTTAAAATTTACGGTCAAAACGTTGTTTGGAAAAATACGCAAATCGGTTTTTCACATTTCAGATGCAGCGTTTGGTCTAGAGTAAAGCCTTCCTTGACAAGTGGTGTGTTTCCATTGCCTACGATCATTTCATATCCTCAAAGGAACTTGTTCCATTTTATTGATGAAGACGAATGAATATTCTAGGGAGATTCGGGAAGCCCGTTGATGTGCGAAAAGAACGGTGCGAGATACGTGTTGGGTGTAGCAGCGTTTACATCGAAGCGCAAATCAGATGCAAGACCGCTTTGTGCCGATGAGATAGGAGTAGGTTTGATTAGTATTAATCGGCAGAAGTACGAGAATTTTGAATAATTTCAGCACTGCCTGGAATATTGGATGGTCGTTGATGGCAGCATTACTGAGGTTCAATTATGAGCATTAAATTGTGAACACGTTAACGTCGTGCAATTGCAGGCTGACAAGTACGGATTTTTTGATGACATCAGACAGCATTTGAAATGGATTCGCAACGAACTAGTCAATTATGAACTGTTCGATGGCCTCAAAGCCAATTACCAAAGATGTGCTATTCAATAGTGCTCTGACTACTGTGATCATGTCGTTTTCTGGACTCAATATTCAATCCGATGAACTTCATCAATATTTCGATAATAATTAGATGTAGCTACTGGATTCTGCTTGACGATATCTGCGGTAATCAGGATCATAGAAGATAATAGATAAACACAATTCATTTTATTACGTGTTCATTGAGTAGTTGGGTTCAGTTTGACGAAAAAGTAATTTTTTTGCTGCAGTTGCAATACATGTCGTGCGACACAACACTTCCGGGAATTGTTTATTAACGTTCGCTCTTCGGAGCACTGGCAAATCGCTAAAGGTAAATCGGCTTCACAGCGTACCGAATCGAATCGGAACTGTTCGTACCGCTCGACTGTCATTTCACAGCATTAGTGTCACAACATTATCTCATTCGATGAACCCAACTTATGATTTAAGCATACAGCAATCACAAACAAGTCTAACCTCCGAAGCCAAAAAAAACTTTTTAAGCGTTCTCAAAAAATATCACTGTAGTATACCGCTCGATGGTACATTAAAAGCCGAAATATATCGAAAGTCGGTGTCGCGAACCTCTAATAATTATGCTAAATGAGGGCAATACATCAGAGGAGAAGCTGAGAACCCAGTGGGTACAAAAAACTAGATTTTTTGGAAAGGTACAAAAAATTGCCAGTTCCATGCAACTGATAGTACCTCCTCCTCGACGAATTAAACAAGCCCTTGAATGTGAAGGTTGCTATGTTGTCAATATACTTCAAAATTCTTGCAATTGCTATGTAATTAGAATTGCTATGTAATTTCAACGTGTTATCATCAACTGATTACTGAAACACTTTTGTTCTTTTCTGAGGATAATGGTTCCACCCATGCAGAACGACTGCACATTATAATTTCCGCTGCATCCAGCTAGTTATGATCAGTAATCAGTCATTCTAATGATTCTCATGAGAGGAAACTTCCAGGGGAATCAGGGGACGTCAGGGAAGACCGAGTAGGCTTGCGAATCATTGCTTATTGATTTCTCTTCATGCTTCCTCAATAATGTTCAGTGATGTTTCCGAAATGCTTGTTTAATCATAAGAAATTGATTCCTTCAAAGTCACCAACAAACTTCTGCCAGCAAACTTCCTGATCATCAGATCAGTTTCCTAACTTTCTTCTGATTTATCGTTAAGTAATAATAGATTAACACAGAATGTGTAGCGACGGTAAAGGAAAAGCTGCTTTGTGAATATAGAAAAGGAGTCGTTGTGTGGGGTTGTTGTTCGATTGTTGAGTTGTGGTACACAAGAATCAAATAACACTTATGAATATCATTGATAAATATAAGGTGAACAATGATAGTAAATGAACTGACAGCAACAATACCAAAAGAAAACACAAATATGATAATTGTAGAGGAAAATGACAACAAGGGTATGACTTAAACGCACGAATCGGAAAGAAAAGCGAATCACCCTCTTGCTTGTAACCATCATGATAAGCATATTGAATTATTGAGGCGTGAACGGAGGAAAGCGTACAAAACGATGAATCAAAGATAAAAAAGTGGCAAACAAGATGCGATGAATAAGTAATTTCAAGAAAGATACATAAGATTTGAACTTATTTGTAAAGACAATGCGTAAAAATTTCGTGGAATTCAGATGAAGCTTCAAACGATGGTGGATGTGCACGTGCGAGCCACATGGCGTGATCCAACGTCTTTCGACATTTCAGATTACGTTTGAATGGTGCTTGCTAAAAGGTTGATAATTAATGAGCAAGTTTGCAGTGTGTATACCAATGAATTAAAAAGAATGAATGGAAAGCGATGTCTTAGGCCAGTGGTTGTCATGGGGGTGAGATTGCCCATTTTGGCTAAATTTGGAGGTGTCAAGGAGTAATGGGGAGGGTCGGGAAATAAGTATTTCGTGCAATTGTTGTTTTACGAAAGAACGCCATTGTGATCGTTTTTTTTAACTCGGGTGTGTAAATGCGCTTAGTTGATGGCAACGCTCTTCATTCTCCTATTTCCTGAGTGTCATTAGCTCGTTTGGGCCTAATATGGTTTTTATTCGTTTTAGCAGGGCTTTCATTCTTTTCCTTGCTGCTATAATCGCTCTCATAGCTTTTGTCACCAAAACTATTCTCTTCTGCTAATTTCTCATTCATTTCATTCAACAACTAAAGTCAGATTCTCATTCTATCAAATACACTCTTTAATTGATCATTTAACTGTCGAACGTTGTTGAGCAATAATATTCGACTGGTGTATTGTTGATTTTGGCTGTCAACTCTCGTCAACGCATCCAGTAAATAGTATATGCTACAGAATAAGAAATTGATTCGAACTGTGAAGTGAAATGATACGAAGTGAATGAGAAAAACTCATCAAGAGAACGGTATTCGCATGTAATAGCTATGAGAGTGAATACAACACATCTGAAAAGAATGAGAATCCATCTGAATCAGTTTGAAGTCAGCGTGCCATAGACAATTTTCATGCAATCACAATCGATCTTATCGTTAGCAAGAACGGTAGGAATAAACGATTTTTCCATTTGTTTCTGACGTTATACGTAGAAATAGTAACTTCTTGTGTCATGGTGGCAACGGCGGCCTGCCAGATCATCAAAAGGGGTAATGGAGCACCCGAACGTGAGAATCACTGGTCTAAAGTATATCTTTTTTTCTTAATTCCGGACTATCGTCATAAGTGATTCAAATCGAATTTTTTTTTGAACATGCACTCAGCGACGTGACTGAATGCAGCCGAAAACTCTTTCTGTTCTGACACAGAATCTTAAGAACAATCAGAAATGCATCTCTAATATTTCTTTACCGACTACCAATGAAATTCCACAATTTTTCTTCATTTAACGGAATATGCGGAAATAACTTTTGCAGAATTCCAGTCTATAATCCTTGAAGAACCCACTTTGACTTATCTTAATTTATAATACCATTTATCATGCATTTCAGATGACATTAGATATTTGTCTTGTTCCAAACATTTTTGCATAAAACAGTATTCTCCATCAACGTCGTTGTTCTGGAAGTTGCAATTCGAAGTTTGCGTTTTTTGCAACCCTCAAAACTTCTCGACATTTTTTTTTTAGGAAATTCGATTGATCAGAACGCGATACGAGGGTGGAATTACATTTGTGTCAATTCCTCAGATGTGACATCATCACCTCGTGGAACTCGTGTCTATCTCAAATAAACATGCCGAAGGTTTTAAATTCTGACTGCACCCCTGTCAGCAGCAGCAGCAGCAGAAGTGCCAATTCGAGGTAATATAATTGGTCATATGCTGAGATTACTTTTCCATACAACTTTCAACCCATCACGAAAAACGTATCACTTTTAAAGTCTCTCATTGCTGATTCAATTCTTTGAACTCCTTTTAAATTAACGCATTTACATTTCGAAAGTTTTTAATCGTCGACTATACCGAATTGAATCTGATTGTACCGCTGTACGGTTTTTTTTCAATGAAAATGATTCAGTGCATAAAAATGATAAAAGAATTTATTCACCGAATGTTTACACGCACAATTTAGAAAAAATGGATCAAGAAAGTGAAAAGAATACACAGAAGAATCGATAGTGCAAAAACTGATAAATGCATAATATCAAAGACCAAACAAAACAATTCTCCCCGTCGTCTCAAGGCAACGTTTGGGCAGTTAGTGAACAACACTATTGAAAGCAGTAGTCAAGGCATCTGAACAACGGAACTTGAAAGAGATGAAACGATAATGAAAACAATCAAATGCAAGAAATTAAATAAATTTTTGATGCACCAAAACATCGTGAAGAGCTAAAATCTGAGACGAGAGAACAGAAAAAAAGTAATTTTTAAGATATAAAATTGTTGGCACAATGGGTTTTTTTTTCAGACTTGCGTCCAAGGCAAGGACTGATCGACACGTACTGCATCATTAACATTCAATGCACTTCTTCATTCATCACTTTTTGACGCTATACAACATTT
Organism: Anisakis pegreffii; assembly: GCA_035041965.1. Taxonomy (NCBI): domain Eukaryota; kingdom Metazoa; phylum Nematoda; class Chromadorea; order Rhabditida; family Anisakidae; genus Anisakis; species Anisakis pegreffii. The sequence continues at coordinate 7,031 of JAPYMA010000518.1, forward strand.
CAAAGATCGCTGATTTGAGTGTTCACGACGTTTCAGAAATCACGAAAGTTCTCCAAAGAGTTCGAATTTTTAACGATTTGCCTTAACTCAATTCGTGCAATCGTCAAGAAGTGATGAAAACAGAACAACAGAGTTGAAGTGATAAGCGAATAAAGGGAACAGAGAAGATCGCATTTCAACTCAAAAATTATTCATTCCTCTCATATTCGTGGTCGTTGTCACTTCTGTACGATATCTCTCTGTGCCTCCATGCATACTCGGCTCATAATCGTGTGATCGTTTCACCAAAGTCTTTCGATCGTATATCTCGTCATCAGCTATTGATCCACTCGCTATCGACTCCAGATCACGATCCTAAATTTTGTATCTTCTCTCAATTCACATCAACATTACAAAATGATTTCGCATACCGGTATCGAAATTCATTCATTCAGTTTACCAAAATTATCATTACGCCCATCTCACTAATCAGCGATAACCAAAGTGTCAATGAATATCAATATCAGTTCGCAGAAGATGATATAAATGTAAAGAATTGCTTTAACAGAACGAGTGGTGTCCTACCGTTGTACTGTACTGTGAAATGCGATGACCGTAACCACCACCATTACCGGCACCGTTCCATTCGTGACGTGCTGCATTTCCGATGCTGAATTCTGCAACACTTTCGCCTCGTTCCTGTTCCTCGGCACTTCTCGCACTCCTCATTGCCATCTGAAAAAACGAACAACTCTAATTCGATGACTATTTGGCTGAATTTTTCACATTTTGAAACGCATAATTTTAGTGTGTTTGTGACTTCAAAAGTCACTTTCCTCGTTCATACATATCGGATATTATATAACATCAATGAACCGAATAATTCACTGATTGTGGATCATCCGCTCACAAATGAACAGTAAGCCATGTTCAGTGCTTAATTAATGAATGATAAGACGAGCATCGCTCACGCGACATTAGCTCAGAATAATATCTGTAGACAAACAAACAACTGTGCTCGATTCAATCGCATCTTATCTTTCTGACAGAATTTTCAAAAAATCGACATTGATTATACAATTCGTAACAGATAGCAGTCGTTGAAATTATAATTTGCGCTATGCAATTTCAGTATATTTTGATTTGGATGTAATGTGAGGAGGGCGAAGAACCTGTGACGACGAATGTGATTCAGATTCGGCTTCGATCGGCGGATAGACGTGGAATTCAGCTGTGGTGCTGCCATGAACGTCAGCTTGAGTGGTCGTTTTGCGTGTTTCAGTCTTGGTGACATCGGTGATGACACGTCTTTCGACTTCTTCACGAATTGTGTACTCAGAGGATGACACCGATGTGGCATCGTAACCGTCATCCTCTCGATCAATTCGCACTCTTGGAATACGAACACCATCATCCAAATAATTCTGCAGTCGTGCCACTTCAAGTGAGGACGCTTGATGGTGATCCGAATCCGTCATCGCACTTCCCGACTTCAGTTTAGCACGAGGAATACCTGAAATCACACAGTGGATCATCTCTGATTTGAAGACGGCGAAGAGTTTGAATGGCGAAAGACGGCGAAGAGCCTCTTGAAGAATCAAGAAAATGATTGATGGGACTAACCGATTTCCGGATAATAGTCATGACCAGCAGCACTCATTGCCGAAAAGTCGGCACCACTCTCACTTGAGGTCGATGCTTCAAGTGTAGACCATGGCCAAACTCCTTTACGATATGTGTACGGCTCACGATAGAATAGACCGCGTCCTTTGAAGCATACGCATTTGGTACAGAAATACAGCAAACAACTGCAATTAGAACTGCTGTTTCATTACCGTTCTCAGAATAACACTTAACATTATTCGATCACTAATTATCTTCAATAATACACCAATTGATCGCTTTCCGTTCTCATTTCTATCACAAAAAGCATATCTCTTAATCGAGCGATACGCATTCACCGTAAAGCGAAGAAGTGAAAAAGATGAATGAGAATAGGATGAGTTCATTACAAATGAGGAAGCGTAACTGAAAACGAACCATAAAGTGAGCAAAAGGAAAAGAATGGCTAGAATGATGAGTAGTATGAGTGATGCATTCGAAGGAGCCACATCGCAGAACTCGCCACTCCATCCATCCGAACAAACACAAGTGATATTGTTGGTTAATGCATTGTGAACACAGTCACCATGCTGATTGCACAAATCGCACAACAGTGCACCGCACACACGACCTGGTTCGTCTGGATTACCATCGATATAACCCTCTGGACAACGACACTCGTAACCGATCGTCTTATCCGTACATTCGGCTACACCCGAACAATTCGTTAAGCCAAGTGCACACTCATCCACATCACGTAACCTCAGACACAGCGTCTCGGACTGTTTCAACAGTTGCGTTCGTTTTTCACTTCTGCGAATGTCCACAAATCCTGGTTCACACTGGCATTCAGCTTGTTGTTCGAGATTCACGCAAGTGGTGTTTGCAGGACAGAAGTTTACATCTGAACAATAGTCGAGCACACAAACACTTCCCGGGACTGAACCTGTCGGAGAGGCGTCCGTGAACGACGGCAGACACTCGCATTTGTACAGATGTTCCTGAAATACAATATTTTTACTTACATGGTGAATTTCCAGCAAAATTCTTCACGTTCAACTGCTGTTTTCACTGGTGTTCACAAGATATCATCGGTTATTAACAATCGTACCTGATCAATACACCGCGCATTCTCGGAGCATTCGTTGTCCTCCCTGCGTTCGCATTCGTTGTAACCGATATTCGGTAAACAACGATGACCCGGATCTGATGGATTTAGATCTCTGTATCCTGGACCACATTCACATCTGTACGCATTCGGTCCTGTGTCAATGCACAAACCTTTTGGATGACAATTATTCTGTAACAGAAATATGTTCACACCTACAATTAGCACATAATTTTGCAATAAAATCTGCAGATATGTTCCATCCGAATGCTTACAAGCTTCATACATAAAATTTCGCAATGAATCGAACCTTGAAACAGGCTTTGAATGGATCCGATTGATAAGGATTTATGTAGAGGCCACATTCACCAATTTGGTAGTTATTACGATCGATTATATATCTGATAAGAGTATAGTAGGCATCTGATGATGTCTGTACAGCTCCTTTACGGAAATACACCGTACAGTTGAACAGTATACCCGTATTCCAGCTTGCGTTCACATTCATTGGATCAATTATTTCGTTAACCTGAGAAGAGAACTGATCAAAAACAGAAATCAAACAATGACAAGTGAAGTAACAAACATATGAAGTTTGTGGTTGAGTGACTGATATATTAGTACCACCTCAATAGTTTTGAGAAAAGACGAACCTCAGCTGACACGAATGAACCTCTAAGCGCTGTATGTGGATAGCATTGTGCCACACCACTCTCGAATAGACGTACGTATTCCTTATTGAGAGAGTCGACCGGATTAGCGAATGTTTCGTTGTAGACGATATTTTCCGCACCTCTCCGGATCACCCACAGAAGCACATTCCATGATTCGACTGCATGACACACATCACTTGATGATACGCGCTTTTCTCCACGTGGACATCCACATACTGATCCGGCAATGCATACCTTCAACGATTGGTTCAATAAGTTCAGAATTTCAATGGTATGTACTTGTTGTTTGAGAATATTTTCAATAGAATCCAAAAAAAAATCCAAATTAAACCAAAAAAAGCTCATGAATGGATACCTCTCCTAAGTCACTATTACACCAGCTCTGGCCACATGAATCGCCATGCGGCAACTGCTTATGGCATGGATTAAGCTGCTCAACATCGGGTGCTATATGAAGGGAACCGCCACCGACAGCACCATTCGAGCGCTGCAGTGATAACATTAATTGATCCCACAGATCACATGCGTCCACATCCTGCTGACTTGGTCTTGTAGCAACTGTGAAGTTGAACAATAGCCCGTCAGGCCATGAACTAAAATTGAACCCTATTACCAGACGCCAGAAAAACACCTCGGCATTCAAACATGAAAATTTGATTGCCGTTTTATTCTCAGCAAATTAAACTTGTTGACATGGATACAGAGAAAATGAGAACGATTTTACGTTCCCGTGAACAATTCACAACTGAAAAAAACCATAAGCCTGACCCATTCGAAATACGAATATAAACCTGTTGACGGTCTTTGGATGTGTTATGTAATTAACTTCAGTGGTTACATATCGTGGAGCATAGGCGGTGCCGCCGAAGGATCGACTGATATCTCTTGAGAAGAGATCAGTGATCTCGATATATGGAACACTATCACTGTTACCGTACTCACTGCTGTATATCAACGGTTCATCGTCACGTGTGAGAATACGTAAAGTGAGCGGTGTTTGGTGAACAGCTTCACAGCGATCGTCACTGCTCGCTCTCGCCTCACCGGGCCTGCACGAGCACTCAACACCACCAACACAAACTTCATTCCTGGCCAGCAAACAAACATTGTTACGACCACATGGAATGCCCTCAACTCGAGTTTGCTCTTCTTGTTGTTGCTGGCGTTCTTGTTCTTGCGAAATCACTCGATTTGCATGCTCTTTTTGGAATTCTATAACGCAAATATCTTTTAGATCACATTGCTCAAGTCAACGTTTTGCTCATGAAAAATTCCGAATTACAGTTTCAGTCTACGAATGAATTCACTGCTGGAGTTACATTCGACAGAAGGATAGATTCCGCTTTAATGAAACTCATTTGCGAAGAAAATGATGTGGTTCAATCAGCACAGTTCTGATTACTGATTTGTAAACGAGACGAATACAACAGAACGTATCAGTTCAGCACTGTTTTGTTTTTCGGATGGAGTAGTGGATTTGTAGGTAGCCTGTTAATGTTAAGAGTAGCACCGAGAACTCACCAACACACACACGTCCGGGTTCAAGAGGATTGGGTGAGTTATCGTAAAAGCCATGATTACATCTGCACACGTAGCCATCATCAAGATCCTCGCATTCAGCATTCTTATCGCAATGATTCAGATTCACATCAAGACATTCGTTCAGTCTGCAAATACGACCCGGCTGGCCTGGTGGAGACTCATCTCGATACGGTTCCTTACAGCGACACTCGTAACCACCAGCTAGATCGATACATTCTGCACGACGATCACAATCGTTCAGATTTGATGACTCGCATTCATTTATTACTGAAATTTTCATCAATATGAGCCAAGCAATCATTTGGGGATATGGGAATTACGCTCAGAACGATGACAGTTTCAAGCAGTTGAAACTCTCTATGATTGCAACCGAGTAACGAACATGTTTCGGCTGAAGTTTGAAAATAGCAAAAAACTCCGTTCATTCCAGAAAAAAGTAATAATTTTATTGAACAATGTGAATAAAACCAGTTATTTCAAGTAAATCTCATCCAGCGGCTTGATCTCATCTATGATATAAAGGTAGCAACTCACTGTAATTGCATACGGTGCCCGGATGGATAGGATTATCGTCATGATATCCTTCGCGACATCTGCATTCGTATCCCTCAGGTCGATCGACGCAATCGGCGAAACGAGAGCAATTGTTTAACGATGGATTTCTGCACTCGTTCACCTGCTGATAACAACGACGCCCGGGCCGGCTCGGATCCGGCGATCGATCCTCGGTATTAACAGGACATCGACAAGTGTATCCATCGGGTAGATCCTGGCAAACGGCAAGTGGATCGCAATCATTCAACGAGCGATCCAAGCACTCGTTTATCTGAATCGAGAACATTTCTTCAAATCAGTGAAGTTGCATCAGATCATATAATAACCCGCAGTTAAACAATCATTTCCAAATAGTATTGGTCCTAGCGAAAATTCATTTGAAAACATTTAAACCTTCATTCATTTGTGAAACTTTATTTGAGTCGTTCACTTCATAAAAGTAATTTCAAAAATTCATTCAAGACGATTCCTTCGAAAAAAGTACCATTTCAACACAGATTCTTCCAGGACGTGATACTTTATCAGGTGACTGGTCAATGTACCCATCACGACATCTACATGTGTATTTATCGTCACCAGAACTAGTTTCACTACAAATCGCAGCTGGATGACAATCGTTCTGAGTGGCGTCAAGGCAAACTGGTTCGGTGAGAACACACACTCGGCCAGGTTTACTGCTTACGTCTGGTGAACGATCCACGTATCCTTTCAAGCATTCGCAAGTGTACGTCTGCGCACCAGTTGCACGACACGTGCCTGCCGGATGACAGTCATTCAATAACGGATCTTGACATGGATGACCTGAAGCTCCAGATGAACATCAATTATAGAGATAAGAGGGAAAGGTACTGATAATAACTCTAATAGAACAACACTCGATACAATAGGATAATCCATATTCACTCGGTATTGAGATGAGTACAGAGATAATGATCATATTAAATGTAATAGCAGTAATGGCGTAGCAATATTCACAACAAAATTCAATGAAGCTTTTCAGATATGATAAAGAGAACTTTCATGTTGATTGAGTAAATTATCGATGTGTTGATAGTAATCAGGAGTAGGACTTGATAAGGAACGAATAAAGCGTACGTGGAGGTGGTTTCGGAGGCGCCGGTGGCTCACAAACTCGACCGCTCAGGGATGGATCTTCGGATCGATCAACGTAGCCACGCGCACATTCACAGCGATACCCTTTCGGTTCATCGTAACAAATCGCATTTCGTGAGCAATTGTTGAGACGTGGATCACGGCAAGCGTTATCTATTGAATGATTACAAGTAATTTAGTCGGCTTCTAATATCAATTTTGAACTCATTCATACAAAAATATAGGTTACCGCGTTATGTATTTTCAAAAAGAATAACGCAATAGCAGTTTTATTGGTGAACGAGTTTAATGAATTAGTAATGTATTGCTGGATTATATAACGAAGGTAATTGTGCACATAAATGTGATGATATAAATCTAGAGCGACTTACTGCGAACACAGATTCGACCTTTCTTCCCTTCGGGGGACTGATCAACGTAACCTTGAATACACGTGCACTCATAATTATTACCACCAAGTGGCTCACAAACTGCTGCTGAACTGCAATCGTGATTCGGTGGGCACACTTCTGAAACCAATAGGAGAATATATCAACGGAAAATTGTGAAATTAGAATAATACTGTTCTATGACGACAGCAGAATACCAATTCATCCTGGTAGTGTATTGCAGAATACATTCTTAAATAAAAGCAAGTAAATGCAAATATACAGTGGTTCATTGTATGTATGACTAAACTGACCAGGCAATCCACAGACACGACCAGGTTGCGTGAGTAGATTTGGTGATCGATCAACGTAACCGTCTTTACATTCACATGTATAACCTTCTTCCAGATCGCGACACTCAGCTTGAGCACTGCACGTATGACGATTGGTTGCGCATTCGTCTACTAACTGCATAATTCAGTCGAAATTAGTGGGTTTGAAACACATGATGCTAACGGTAAGGAGAAAATCAGTGCTTCACATTTGCTTGACGCATCTCGATGTATTTGGAACGGCAAAAAAAGCGATACGAGAATGTATGAATGGCAAACCTGAACGCAAACTCGTCCAGGCCGATTGTATTTGTTCGGTGAGCGATCAGTGTATCCTTTCGCACACTCACAAGTGAACGATTGCTCATTATCGCGACAGATTGCATTCGGATCGCAATCGTGCTTACCATTCAAACACTCGTTTTCAACTGGAATTTTTCAATATTTCTTCTAAGTGCTGATTACAACCAATGTACTCATCATTTAAACGAAAAAATGCATGTGTGATAGGTGGAATATAATGAATCAAATATGAGATAACTGAAGAAATAAAAACATACAAACAAGGCAAACACGTCCCGGGAATGCGGGATTCGGTGAGATATCTTTTGAATTCGCAGGACACTCGCACAGATACGAATCTGTTGTATCCGTACATTTAGCCATTTTATCGCAATCATTCAATTTTGGATCATCACATCTGAAAAACAATGCGGTGATTTGCAAGAACTCTTTGAAGAGTCGTTTGTTTGTCAATTTAAAAAAAAACGAGTTAATGCGAATGAAGTTATAAATATAAGAATAACAAAAGAGTTGAACACCACAAAAATGAGAAATGACTAACTCGTTAATGATAGGTCGACAAGCACGGCCACGGAATGTTGGCGATGGTGAAACATCGAGGAAGTTTGGTTTGCACTCGCAACGATAACCGTCTTCTTCATCAATACACTTGGCATTCTTATCGCAGCTAAATGAACAGGATTTTCGCATTAATTGTTAACGTTCGCTTTTTCGCGCTATCAGTATTTGACTGAATTGAATTTTCGTTGAGTGATACCTTATTACTTTACAACATTTATTGAATCATGCAAATAAAACCACATTGCATATCAATACGAAACGAAAGAAGATACCTGTTGAGTTCAGGTTTAGCGCATTCGTTGATCATCTGTTTACACAATCTGCCTGGTCGTTCTGGTTTCAGGTCCATGAACCCTTGATGGCATTTACATTCATATCCATCATCAAGATCGGTACATTCGGCATTCTGATGACAATCGTTCAAATGAGGGAACTGACACTCGTTTACTACTGAAAATCCATTTCAATAGGACATGTTATACACACCTGGTGAATGTTCTCCAACTGAACTAATCAGCCAAACCAGTTTAATCTGCAGATTCGAATATTCGTACTTAGTTTTTGAACAATGAAATAAAGAGACTTGACAAAAGCATGTGAAATGAATCATCAAAAACTGACAAGGTTGACAGAATCGTCCTGGTTTATCGGACACTGAAACATCTTTGAAACCTTGACGACACTTGCAAGTATATGAATCTGGCTGATCAATACAATCTGCACTCGGATGACAATCGTTCAATTGTGGATATTCACATTCATTGATCACTGAACATGCTTTTGTTTTGGGATCACGACTGTAGTTGATTGGACATGCGCATTTCGGTACACCATTGATTAGACGACAAACCTTAAATATGCGATAGTTAAAAGATGAATAAAGTAAATTGAAATGGCTCGATCACAACCGAAAGAAACGTGAAATGAATATCAAAAAGTTCCTATAATTATTACATCAGACTCAAAAAGAAACAAAATCCATTCAATACAAGCAAAAACAAACTTCATTGAGCTGTTGTTTGCAAGAGTTAAGACTATCGACACGGCATTCATCCGGTGGAGGTGTAGGTCTGGGTACACAAAGACGTCCGGGTAATGATGCTCGGTTGGGACTTTGGTCAATGAACTCCGATTTGCAATGACACGTATAACCTTGTGCTAAATCCTGACATATCGCATTCGAATGACAGTCGTGTTTACCCAGACGACACTCATCCACCAATGCGGGACGACAAATACGACCCGGACGATTTTGAGGATCGGGTGACTCGTCGACGAAATCATCGCGACACTTGCAAAGGAATGACTCAGCTGTATCGATACAATCAGCATTCGGAGAGCAATCGTGACGATTCTCTTTACATTCGTTGATCCCTGAATCGATTTCAGTATTAAGCTCATAAAATTACTTTATGTTTGCACAAAATTTTGGTTCTAAACCAAAAAACATTTCGCACTCTCCATACTGCACCATGTGTGATATTTATATATCAATGCAAAGCTTAACTATAATAATACAATGAGGAAACCGTTATTCATATAAGGCGAACTTATAAATCAAATGAACAATACTCTCTTGTTACCGAGCCTGAGCCAGGCTAAAATTTGGTTTGTTAATAATCTTTCAAAGAACGCAGAAATACTCACTCAAAAGACATCTTCTGCCTGGCTTATTGACCGTATCCGGTGAAACATCAATATACTTAGCAGGACAAGCGCAAACATACGAATCCTCTGTATCCGTGCATGTTGCCTCAGATGAACAATCGTTCTGACCGGTTCGACACTCGTCGACAACTGAAATTAATTATTGTTAAGCAAAATCAACGTTCATCTTCAAATCAGTTAAGACAAAACTGAAGATGAGATTGCGAGACGTCAAAAGACGGGATCGCATTCGAGTAATGGATAGTGAAAAGGAAGACTAACGTCGTTTGCATTTGCGTCCAGGTCTGTTCTGTCGATCGAATGAGACATCCAAATAGTTGATCGCGCATCTGCACGTAAACGAATCAGGTGTATCCTCACAAATACCACCATCCCGAGCGCAGTCATCTGTTCCCTTCTCACATTCGTTCTCCACTGTAAGATTGTGCCATTATTTGGATATGTTGATTACAATTTATCTAACCAACGTAAATCATTTGCTTCTAAAAAACAACAATGAAGCTCTACTGTAATTCATTATATTGGAAACGCACGCTATCGTAAAGATTCGTATCGATCTACTTTCTTATCTCTCTAAGAGAATGTTAAAGAATGTTAAAAAGAAGCAATTATGATCAGAAGAAATGCATTTCTGCCGCTATACTCGAATTTATCAGTGTGGTGGCATCCTGAACTAAATTTTTTGAGAAATCGCGAATTGTATGAATGTGTAGTAATGCAGTTGATTACTTAAAAGTGTATGATTACTTTCTCGTAATGTAATGAATAAACAACTCACATGGTTTGCACAGTCGGCCAGGTTTAGTGGTGATACTCGGTGAGATATCCAAGAAACCTTGTCTACATCTGCACAAATATCCTTCATCAGTATCTGTGCAAATCGCACGATCCGGTGAATCACAATCGTTCAACGTTGGATTGTCACATTCCGGAATCACTAAATACATTCATGTTTTCAGAGAGGCATTATTCCGCCCGCAACATTATCTCAGCGTCATAGTTCGCTAATGATTACAACGAAAAAATCGCCTTGGATCCTACTTTGATTGCCTACCCAAATGGAGCATACGAATTTTCAGAGCAATAATCTTGTTCTGCCAGCATGACACGTACCACTCGCGTAACCAAAAGAATTTAGAGGTAGATTTAAAGAGCGATGGTGATGGACACTTGTAATGAGGTTAATAAGAGAGAACTGTTGATAAATGTTCACAAAAATGAAATTAAAATCGTACGTGGAATGCAAACACGTCCCGGCTTCGATGCATCAGGACTCTTATCACGGAAACCAGGTTGACACGCACAAACGTAATCCTTATTACCTCGAGGAATGCACCTCGCATTCCGATCACAATCATTCTTATTCGCTGAACAACGATCGTTATGTTCTTCTGCAATTCATGCACCAATTATTATCACGGATTCCTGTTTGGCATTGAGATGATGATTTCGAGCCGAAACTGGCAAAATATTCTTCTCTTCAACGCGTTTCAACAACCTCATGCACACCAAATTTTTCACCCACTCAATCGCTCTCTGCCTGTGCTTGCGAGCATGAGCCAAGGAAAATTTTTGCCCATATTTTGCTCATGTGCTTGCAAGCGTTCCCTATGGCTGACCACACCCAAAGATTTGTTGTAATGGTATGAAATAAATAAATGAACGCGTTTAAATAACGATATGAATAATCTTCTTTACAAATGAACAACCTTTCACACAATTTCGTCCTGGATTACGCAGTTCGTCCAGATCATTGAATCCATTTTTGCAGATACATTTATATGAATCGGCTGTATCGATGCATATCGCATTCTTATGACAGGTATTCAATGAAGGATCCGCACATTCGTTCACTACCTTCTTGCAAACAACGCCACCGAATCTGAATCGATGAACATATTGAATTAATTGCAAGAACATCGATAACCATCACTGACTGTCATTTAGCACAATCAATCAACGCACCGACCGAATATCAAGTTGAGGATCGCGAATGGAAAACGATTGAGCAATAGTTAGAAATTCTAAAATTCAAGTGTGAAAAGATATTCAATGCGTACTGATGTGGATTAGGTGAGAAATCGATGAAACCGGGCTTGCAACGACAAATATATCCGTCGGTTGTATCTGTGCAAATTGCATCCGGTGAGCATTTGTGAGTACCATCAAGGCATTCGTTTTTTTCAGCAACACACAACCGACCAGGTTTATTGATTGGATCAGCACTCTGATCAATGAATCCCTTCTTGCAGATACACAAATAGCCATCGTCCGTATCGATACACTGTGCAGATTGATCACAATCGTGCGCGCCCAACAAGCATTCATCACGCACTTCAATTAATTTACTGTTACGTAAACTGAGTGCAAGCATTCAACAATATCAGAAGGAAACTTTTGAAACGAATGTGAAATACTTTAAAGAAAATTGAGAATATCTCATAGAAGATATAAAACGGCAAGCTGCTGATTAGATCCTTGATTATCGCTTTCTTAAAAACTTCACAACTGATCAGCGAAGATTTCAAAGTTGTTGTCGAGTATAAAACGATACAATGTATGTGTCAATAATCATTTCATTTTGACTGATTTCATAAGAAAACTTCAAATTTTAGGACTGCGTACGGCTGCACTAATGAAAAAATGATCACCTACACATTATAATCACATTCATTTGGTTAAATCAATCAAATTATAATACTTACAACAAATTCCGGTAACGGAATGCCGTTTCTCTCCTTGTGAGCATTGGCACGAATGGTATTGGCCAGATGAATGAAGAAGACATTTTTCACGTTTTCGCCCGTCACACGGATTCGGTAACGTCGGGTCACACGACCCCGGTATGGTGCATTCACCTGTTCTTGAATTACGTTCGTACCCAACCGAACATTCGCACTGAAATCGGGTAATATGCATATGTTATATTCTCGTTGCGTTCAGCAGAAATTACTCATTGATATGTCAAACTCACTCGATATTTGCCACCCTTGTCACGAGTGCAGTGCTCATTTCGAGCGCATGTCACACCACCATTATTGCAATCGCTATCGTGTGACGGTAACACTCTCGGTTCATTCTGCTCGGTTTTCCTTACTGTAAGCACTAAAATTATTGAAATATTTATTCACAACCCTCGTTCATTCCGACAGCAATGTTTGAGTTTGACAAATCAATTGCAGTTTGAGTAGACGTTAACTGGGCACCAGCATTTTTTATCGTTGAACTATTGCGCATATTATGTTCAATGGGTCAGTCATGTATGCTAGTGGCAAGTGCTTACCGCAGACTCCGGTACGACGATCTCTCGAATAGCCATCTGGACATTTGCAACGATAGTTTGATAGCGGTGTGAGCGAACATATCTCAGGATTCGGACATGATGTGGTGATTTGTGGATTGCACAACTCTCCACCACACACCCTTGTCTCTGGATGACGCTCGAATCCCTCAGGACATTGACAACGACTAACACCATTCTCCTGGAAACAATTCACTCATCATTCAAAAACATCTGATTATAAATTCACTGGGCTTACAGCCATTTTCAGCCTTTAGCAATTGATGAACGTTTAATGAAAAAGGATTAACGATCCATTGAACTGAAAAAATTACAGTTCTAATGGTAAGCGATACAGCAAATAATAATAATAACAAAACGATCTGCTATGGTTTCGATAGCAACATACTTGGACGCAGACTTCATTTTCCGAGCGATCACATCCAGTCTGTCCGGATGCACTACAACCGGATGTTGGTCTTGCTTTAGGTTCAGGTGATGGGCATGCAGCCTTCTGAATCAAGGATCTCAATCGTGTATCCAAATCCTTGAAACGATCCACATAAAACCATCGTCTTGGTGATCCAGCAATCGATTCCAGTTCAGACGCTAACACATGATCAGTAACACCGATCGCGAACATGTTCACATGCAGTCGACGTGCCGACATGGCTGGTTCGGTGACGTTGTCCTGACTGCGTCCATCAGTGATCACGATCGCCACCCGTGCAACCGCATCGCTTTCGGCACGTGCGCCACGCCTCTCCGAAAACCCTTCCATTACCATATGTTGAATCGCTGCACCCGTCCTTCAAATCAATTTCTTGATCTCTATACGATCCATCATGTGTACACCAAATTTTTCGTTAAATTGATTCCGGTAAATCAAATTATGCATTGCATCATTTCGACCCGATAAAATCTTGTCTGTCCTGAGACAAAAAGAATTACTACTCAAAATGAGAAACCCTCTCTGAGCTTTGATTCGAAGCAAAAGAACATCGTGTAGGAAATCCAGAATGAATCGAGAAATATTTGCGTGAAAGGAACTTGTGTTAGTTTATATTTATGATACAATAGAGCATTCAGCATCGATGAGCCAAATAATATTCAACGGCTGTGTTGATTTCAGCCAGGATTGTTTTTAAACAAGTTGTCTTTACCTGGTCAATCCAGTGAGATAGTGCACTTCAGAGATAGCCTGTACAACTGAAGCTTTATCGCTGTATTGATTCAAATCAAATTCATGTCTTATTTGATCTGAGTATTGAATCAATCCAACTCGTGTATGGTCGAGACCGATATCGAACAATTCAACGAACTCCTTCACAAACCGTAGTACCTTGAAAAGAGTTGTTCATTTTGAGAATCTTTCTAACGTAATATCTGAATGTATTACAGTGAAAGTACTCGGTTCGAAATTCAAAGATCTCCTGAGGCTACCGGAATTGACAGCTAACTGATGAATACGTTAAGTTTTCAGTCATGTTTTCATGCAGAACTAATGATTGACATTCTTTTGTAACATGGACCAAATCGTCCACTTCATTCAATGTTGAGTGACTGAATGGTAATGAAGTGAAAGTTTCAAATTACTATCATTACACCCACACACCTTCAAATGGTGAGAGGTGAATCGTTTAGAAAAACTGACCTCATGTTTGAAAACATACGATCCGATTGAACCCGAACCATCGATCAAAAACATCAAATCGGTTTTTTGCTTCGGACAAGTGGTTTGTACCGTACAAACACGACCCGGTTGAAGATTGGCACTTGATGAGACGTCAACGAAACCAGCATAACACTGGCAAGTGTATGAATCGGGTGTATCCAAACAATCCGCATTCTCATCGCATGTATTCAATGAACGATCAGCACATTCATTACTTGCTGAAACTCAGTGGGATTAATTTGAGTTCAATGTTTTATAGCAATTAATACATAATTATAGGAGTCGACGAGCATGTAATGATGCAATCGAAAGAATAATTTTGGACAAGAAAACTTCATCAAAGCTTTTCCATAAGATGCAATAAATGTCACTGAAAACAGGTAGTTGAAAGGTTGATAATGCAACTTTGTGATCATATTTATGCCAAAATAAAGAGTAACAAACCGTTACTGCACCGCCGTCCAGGTGCGAGTTGGGCTTGAGATGAAGTATCGATAAAGCCTTCATTACAAACACAAATGTAACCGTTCGTCGAGTCGATGCATTTCGCATTCGGTGAACAATCACTTGCTCCTGTCGCACATTCGTTAATCACTGAAATTTTGCAATTTCCACCTTGAAGTTCATTGCAAAATGTCACAAATTGGTATCATCAATAATAAGAATTTGACTGATTTTGAGTCCGATGAAGTCGATTAAGTGAGTGGAGTTGATAAAATTTGCAGAATTCCAGTAGATCATTTGGTAGGGTTTCGGAACAATTTGAAAGAAGATATTCAATCAGGTCTTGAATTCCTTACATTCTTTGCATTTCCTTCCAGGCTTATTCTCGGGATCTGGTGAAACATCGATGAATCCTGGTCGACACTGGCATTTATAGCTATCGAATGCGTTCGAACATACTGCATTTTTATCACAATCATTCGTCCCGGTACATGCCGAATACACTGAAAAATTAAACAACACTTCGATTGATTCTTCCTCTGAATTGATAAGTTTGAGGAGATGCGATTGCAAATCCAACCAAATCAATAGCAAGTAACATTCAACATAAAAAGGATTCTATTGGGTGAGAGTTAAATCGGAATATGGCACTGGATTAATTGAATGAATGAGTAAATGAATAAAAGATTCACATCGACAAGTTCCATCGGTGAATCTGAATGCATTCGGTGCACATTCACAAACGAATTGGCCTCTCGCTTTACGATCTGTACAAATCTCATTGGTGGCACAACGCGGACGTTTTGGATCACAAGAATCCACTTGAGTTTGCGATAATTGATCGAGCTGAGCTTCTTTGTGTTCTTTCGGTTTACGGCATATACGTCCAGGATAATGTGTTATGTTTGGTGACGCATCCAGAAATCCCTTACGGCACGTACATATATAACTGAAAGTATTCGCTTTATCTAACAATCTTAGATTTTGAAACAGTTCCGTTGAAGACTACGGGATTTTTGATGAGAGGAAACATGAACTGAAGTGATTGTAATAGAGAATGAAAACTGTTTTGAATAACGATAATGAGAAGTTTACAAATGAGAGAAATGGAATCGAACCCTTCTTTAGCATCTTCACAGATCGCATTCTCAGAGCAATCGTTCAGGGTAACATCAAGACATTCATTCACCGCTTCAACGCATCGTCGTCCTGGTAGACGATTGAAAGAACTTGAAATATCCGCAAAGCCCGGACGACACCTGGAAATTCACAGAATGCAATAAGCATACTATTCAGTTGCTCATCACCAATGCACCTTTCTATGTGATGTGAATTCGATAAACTGATTTTGCAATTTTGCGAGAAAAGTTTCCTTTTGTTGAAAATAAAATGCCTTAGAAAGAGCACTCCGGAGTGAATAAAATGATGAATAGGAAGGATATCAACGATACGATACCAACCTGCATGTGTAACTCTCTTCAGTGTCAACGCAAATCGCATTGCTATCACAATCAACGTTGTATTTCTTTGCATTCGAACACTCGTTAACGCGTTCACGGCACACTCGCCCTCTCGTTCCAGCTGGTGACAAATCTGCGAATCCACTTCGACATCTACACAAATATCCTTCTGCCTGTAATATCCAATCCTTATCATCAGGCAAAAGAAACAACCATTTCTTCACCATAACCACATGATTTATTCACCACTTTTCTTGTTACTGACATTTAATTACTGCAATTTAGATGTTTGAAAGGTAATTTGTCGGATGACTACACAAGGTTGTTGTTCTTTGTTTGTTTTTTTTTTGCTGAATGTTGAAACTCTTTTAGACCTCTTGCTATCGATATTCTTCAAGGTTTTGTCAAGACTATCGATATTCGTCGTATGAACTATCGCTGTCTGCAAAGTTAAAGTCAATGAAACTTATTTGATCACCTGATCAATGCAGTCAGCATTCTCCGAGCAGTCATTCAAACGTTTATCTTGACACTCATTAATCACCAAACATCTGCCATCCGGTAATCGATTATAGCCAGCCGCACATTCACATTTGTAGGTTCCATTCAAGAACAGACACACTTCTTTCTTGTGAATATCACAGCTCATCGGATCATTCACATCACATTCCGGTGGTTCAGGTATTACTGCTGAAATCACTTCAATTAACCCACAAAGATCATTCAGAATGCCATACTCACAAATAACCTCTACTGTTCCTTTGATCTAGATTAGAGGTTGAATTTTAAATGAACTGATGAATCAACCGCTTTTTTAGTTGATAATCTATGAGCTGTAGATTGCGTTTGGATGGTTCAAAGAGTCAAAATACTGACCTCTGACACAAACTCGGCCAGGATGCGATTTTGGATCGGGACTTTCATCACGATAGCCATCACGACATCGGCAAGTGAACGCTTCGGCTGTATCAATACAAGATGCAGACGCTGAGCAATCGTGTTTACCCTCAGCGCACTCGTTTATCACTCTGAATCATCGAATCGTTTCATTCGTATTTTTTATCTTTTCTCATCATTTCACTACCAAAATTCTTTCAGCATATGCACATTCCAACACAATTCTGCACCGGCATTTCAATGCGTTCTCAGATATCCATAAAGATGTCGTTGACTCTCAGAGCCAATGCATCCAACAATTTATTTTCGAATTTAAGATAATTATTCACGATTATGATCACTTCAGATTAAACGAATAAACAAAGTCAGTCTCACTAATCATATTGACACTTTTCGTAAAAATCAATTATTCGCCGTAATCATTAGGGTTTGAGATACAGCATATGAGAAGGGAATTGCAGCATGCGTAATAATTCAAGATTTGAATTTTTCAGCCTTGAGATTTGAATTTTCAATCGAAATTCCAATTTTCATTCCAATGATCAGATTCGAAATTCCAGTTGTTAAAAGTAATTTTCGGAGATGAAATGTATCAATCCGAAAACGGATATGGAATGTGGCTCTGTTCATCTCAACATATTTTCATCACATGGGAATTGAGGCTGAATAACAGATGTTGTAAATGAACAACAGAAACAAACCTTCTACAGACTCGTCCTGGTGTCATTCCATGTTGACGTGAAACATCGAGATAGCCAGATGCACATTCACAAATCGGTCCTGCGGGCGTTTCTCGGCAATCCGCTTCCGGTGCGCAGTCGGTCGTAGCGCATTGATTCGCTGAATGAGGTTATTGATTTTAAAACTCTGATTTGTTACAGGTACCGTTGGAATGTTTTAACCACAGCAAAATGTTGCATTCATCGACGATACTATCTTTTTCACGGGCACAAGCATAAGAGAATCGTTAGCAGGTAATCATCTGTTGAGAGGTAGAAACTGATTATGTGGTTGTTGAGGCTAAATATAGGAGCGAAATGTTCCGAAGCAAAAACGCAAGTCGATTTAATGGAAGATCAGTTTCATTGTTCATATGGCTGAAGGGAGCTGTAACCTTTTCTGCAGCTTCTGCCAGGTGCATTCAGTGGATCGGCACTGATATCCGACCATCCAGGCTTACATTTGCATGCATATCCTTCGATTGTGTCCACACAGTCGGCGTTACTATCGCATTCGTGTGTGCCCAATGCGCATTCATCAACAACTGAAATTCAATTTGATCTCTAGAAATTCAGTTTGCTCAATTAGCCAATTGCAGTAATATCAGCAAATTGTTGTGTCAATGATGAGAATCTAACTCACACGATGAATAGTATTTTCTGTACATTACATACATTTTGTTTTGATTAACCCTTTGCATGGAAAATTTTCAATTGGGATGGTGTTTTAAAAAAATCAGAAAAAGCATCAAATTTCTGGAAAGCCAAATTCAAATGTCCTAACTGAAATAGAAAGTGTGAATCGCTAAAAATTGAAACCTCTGGTTCAATGGATTATATGACATTTATAAAATATGGATAGTTAATGTGCATATATATGTGGATGTGTGCGATTTCCGCGATATGTTTAATTACCAACTCGCATTCATTTCACTATTCTTTCTCAAGGCCAAACATTCAATATAAACACCACAATCGCTCGCAATAATCACAACTCATCCATGTATTTCTTTTAGATTTCGATGAATCTCCATTAGCAACCAAAAAAATTGTTCAGAATTGGATCAAAAATTCCTTCTCACACAGTATGAAGATTGTTGGACGCATAATGGCTTCACTTACTGCCGTAATTAACTAGTTTAATTATATGTTTTGATGTTTTGCGCATCCAAGTGCCTAGAATTTTGATTTACGATTATTATATCCAATGATATGAAAGTGTGTCACTCTTCCTCATAATGTCGTAACTTCTTCTGCCAAAAAATTAGTGCCAACTCAATAGTGAACCTTATGTGAACTTATAAGCATTGAACTGATAAGTCTTAAATAGCGAATACAACGTTTTTACAGTATTGCGTGTTGATCGTTTTGTACTTCATGCTGCTTATTACAAATGACTTAATTTCATTTTGTGATGACGGATAAAACTAATTTGATTCAAGCAGATCATTGTTTTTGAAGAAAAACAAGAGAAAAGAAGAGAATAACATTCGCTCTTGTAAGATGATCATAGAAAATGTGAATAAAGAAAATAGGTAGCGTGGTTATAATAGGTTGAAATTACGTCGATTAGATGTGGTATATATGTTCCTTTATTGATGGATGTGCTAAATTCCGTTAGATTAACAAAGGAGCATCTCGCATTCCGGATAAATTCGTCATGCATAACATCTCTCTCACATACAAAACATTCACATCAATCATTAACCTATTAGATTTGCATAACATTGTTTGAATATCAATGCTATACATTTCAGAACGAGCCCTTAAATAACACACATGATATAAAGAGAATACAATAATTATAGTGAGAATTTACAAAAGAATGCAAATTCCAAAACTCTTGAATTGAAAATTCTTTCAGTGAGTTTCGATACGTTTTGCAGTTGGCTATATGGGAGGAATTATGCGATTACGAATCTATCTTAACAATGCTTTTTGTTTTTTTTCAGTTGTTCATTGGCCTCCTCCTGTTGAGGTGAATCATTATACGCGTTGAAATTTATCGGCGACTGTGCACAGCCTTAATGCGCAATCAGATAAAATGAAATATCATCATGACCTTGGAGTAATGAATTTCAAACGGTTTACTTAATACTGACCACTGAATGAATTAATTCTCCTACGCATCGTATCTACTTGAGAAGATATATATCTATTTATTTGGGAATCATTAAGTGATGAGGGACAGGGAAGGTCGTTCAACACAAATTTGAGTTCGTTGGTTGAAAGAATCCTGCAGAGTTTATGAATCATTCATGAAAACGGCAACGGATTCATTTCTTTGACTTTCTACACTAATGCTAATTGATTTACGATTGTTCAGTGCTTATTGCTGCCACAAGATTTGCTAAATGAAGCATTTATCAACCTACAAAAATTCGGAATTTTGAAGCGTAGAAATAAATAATTGATCTCAAGATTCCTTTCGGATGAATTGGCAATTTTTAGATTTTCTCTTGCCTTCCCTTCAAATTATTCTTTAAAAATCTATCGTAATATGTTTCTGAAAATCGAGCATTAAATCGAGCACTTGAAATAATGATGGCCAATGAATTCAAATTTGAGCATTTGCAAAAGGGGTATTCGAAGTGAAGAAAAAAGTGAAATGATTATTTGAACAGAATTCAGTGAGAGGCCAAGAATAATGTGTGTGTAATGAAAACCATACAAACGGCAGATGTTCAGCGGAAACGAAATCGAAAGCACGCGAAGTTAATGGTTGAGAATTTGATATGGTCACTCAAATAACAAGCTTTGTAAACAGATCAATGAGACAGCTTAGGGAAGTAATTGCAAAGGTTTATTGTTTTATTATAAAAACAAATAAAGAGTAATCATTAGTGAATGATGGAGTTTGGAGATGGACAACAGACACTTCTTTAGATGATCCAAGGCGTAATCACCTGTCTGACTTAAAATTCGCCAGTACGTTTGAATCTGATCATTTTTCAGGTCTGATATTATCTGTTCAAAAGAATACTAGCTAGTTCTAAACGATCGCAGAATTGCAACAGAAATTAGCAGCAGATAGAATGAATTTAGGATATCCTCAACACTCATTTTCAGCTATTTCAAACGATATTCGCGGAATATATCATTGTTGGTGTATTTCATATCGATGAAACAACCAGAAATTCAAAACTATGGCATGTTCTGAGTGAAAATATTAGGCAGAATAGATTTAAGCCGATGTAAGATTGATACTGCAGCCTACTTTTTTTGCACTTTCTGCCAGGGAAACGTCTGTCGGATGAAATATCAGCGAATCCTCTCGGACAGCGACACTGGAAAAATCCAGGCTGTGTGCTGTAGCATTCAGCCACAGAATCGCAATCGTGCAGCGAAGGATCCTGGCAAGGATCGGAACCTTAAATCGTACATCATCAATCATTTTATCAGCTTAATGAGGTGAATGATGAAATCACTTACCGAATATCGCACTTGATGAGGAAATTAATCCACAAATGTGGATTATAATCGGGAAAACTCTCATGAGCTGACCCTCAACGAGATTGTGCTGATTCTAGTGAGCCGTGCAAATTAAAGGCGGGGCGGGCACACACACTCACTCACCTATCCTCTAAATTCAACTTAATTCAAGGTACATATTAGATTGTTTGGAAGACGCCCACTTCTCTGAACCTTTTTGCGGTGTTTCGATCGTACGGTTGAATTGGGTGGGTGGCAGGCATGGATGAATATGTCCTTCATTCATTTGTACGTAACCAGAAGACCGCAACGACCTACACACCTAACCGAAATCCTTTCTCTATATCTCTCCATTCTAATACACTATTTTGGTGTATTCGGCAATTGAATAGATTCATCGACTATATTATTATTATAATTATTATTACAGTTCACTGATAGAATCATTATAATAAGATGAAACAATGCTATGCCAAAACATATCCGTATGATCAGAACAGATCAGCGTTTCAACAACAGGTGAATAATAATAGCGGATTAATAATGATTAATAAATCAATGTCACCACTATAATTGAGGTAATGGCGACACAAGGAATGACGTTTATAGTGTATAACGAATTAATTTTGCTCATTCCTCACAAAACAGTCACGAGAGACATCTACCGATCTATCCCACCATAACAGACTTAATCGCTGATCGATGAACGCCGGATATGTGTGATACAACTCTCTCCTCACAATTCATTGACCTTCGAAACAATTTAAAAAATCGTTATGAAAATATGTGATGCGAAATTTTTGAATTTTGTGTTGAGAGAAGACTTGAATTTCAAATTTCGCTTTTTTTTGCAATCTCAAATCTCGAACATTTAATCGCGTTCCCAGCTCAGAAATTTGCACTAATTCGATAAAACATTTCTCGAGCAGAGCAGAGAAGTGACTGTTTTCTTTTCAATTGGGAACTTAATCATATCCCGCTCGATCGGAGGAGGAATGCTACCAGGAACACGGAAAAAAATCTTTGTTTATCACCAAACCGAACTGATAGCTATGGAAAATAGCTGAAGGTCAACGAACTGACAAGCTGTCACTGATAAACAGAGGTTAAGTAAATAGAATGATATGTTAATCGCAAGAGAATAAACTCGTTGAGATCAGCAATCCAAATGAGTTGTTGCTCACATCAGTTAGGCTGACAAGTAAATTATTATGAATTGTGACATTGTTCACCGAATATTACGCATTCGTTTGTTCTCGAATATGATATGCACCTTAAACCGGTATGTTGATCTGTATCCTCAGTCAACTCTCTCATCTAATCTTCATTCTTGATCATTACTTCGAATGGCTCCGATAACATTATCCTTTTGCAGCACTTTCTTTTACCGACAGAATGAACCGGTAATGTGTACGAGCAAACATAACGACTCAATCAAAATGCGATAAAATCGTTGCAGAAATGTCATGTCGTAAATTGTTCGTGTGCATACACCGTTGACAACTATCCTTGCCACAGTAGGGGGTGATTGTGAAGTTAGACTTTAACTACGATACTGCATCGATAGATAATATTTTGGGAGGGAATTTTTAAAAGAAACAAGTGCGATACGGCATTGCTGAAATACTGATCATGAAATGAGAATGCGCAATATGACTGAATTGAGATGATCGAAGAGTAGCAAACTGATGAAGAGGAATTAACCAACCAGCTTTGGAGCAGTTGAGACCCGGAGCGGATGGATTCATGTCAATGAAACCATTCGCACATCTACAAACGAATCCATCTTCTGTACCAACGCATTTCGAATTCTTCGGACAACCAGAGAAGTTTGGCGTTGAACACTGATTCTTCACTGGAATGCAAATTTGTTCATGTTTCGCAAATGTTCAGTGTGAAATGAAAAGAAATTTTCGAAAAAAATTCTTTTTCCGATTTAGTTTTCTACTGATTTCCAGACTGATCATTTAGATTTCTAACTGATCGTGAGATTTGATCACAACAGTTTATAAGATTGCAATAGTTTACCACGTTCCCTAGATAAGGTATTGCGTTTTAAAAATCGAATTTAGAGTGGATGGCGTTTCAAATTGGCAATTGCAAATTGCAAAGAAATTCATTACTTGATGAGCTGATACTCTAAAAGATATAATGATAGCATTTCCGTTTCAATGAACCATTCCCGGAAACGTGTCTTTGTGTTGCACAATTCCTGCTGAACAATGAATAACCATGGAGAAATGAAATGCCATTAAAAAGTCAACAAACATTTGGCACATATTCGGCCAGGCCTGCTGCGCAGATCATTCGACACGTCCGTATAGCCAACTCGACACTGACACGCATATCCAATTGTTAAATCAGTACAAATCGCATTCGGATCGCAGTCCGCTAAACCAACTTCACACTCATTCACCACTGCAAATTTGTGTTCATCAGAACTCTGTAACCGAAGAGATTGTACAATTACATTATATCTGTTGGTGATGCGAATCGGGAATGCTTGTTGAATTTGATATCAACAACAGTGTTGGGGGCTTTCAGGGACTCTGTCCCCGTCTGCGACAATTATTCAGCTGACTAGTGTGTACTGAAGTTATCATTGGGCATTGTTTCCGTCGTGCAAATGACGATAGATTTCCATACTGCAGCATGATTGCATAATAACAATAGGCTCCAAGTTCTTTAGAGCAGTAGTCACGAGCGATATTTTGATTGACAAGCCTGCTTATACCGATACTAGCATTTAGACCAGTGGTTCTCACGTTCGGGTGCTCCATTACCTGTTTTGATGAGGCCGCCATTACCCCCATCCTTTATTAAATATGGAAATCACACATGTTCAGGTGACCGTTACGTTCAATCTTATTAGCACGTCCATGATGGTAATTGACATCGCTGGGCATTTTCTTAGACCATTGTGTTTCTCAGTATTGTAATCGAATATGATTGCAGGAAAAGCTATTGTCTACGACATGCTCACTTCAAACTGATTTAGATGGATTCTCATTCTTTTCAGACGTGTTCTATTCACTCTCATAACTATTGCATGCGAATATCGTTCTCTTGATGAGTTTTTCTCATTCACTTCGTCTCAACTTCACTTCACAGTTCAAATCAATTTCTCATTCTGTAGCATATACTATTTACTGGATGCGTTAATGAGTGTTGATAGCCGAAATCAACAATACACCAATCGAATATTATTGGTCAACAACGTCTGACAATCAAACGATCAATAATAGAGTGTACTTGAAAGAATGAGAATTTGACTTTAATTGTTGAATGAAATGAATGAGAAATTAGTAGAAGAGAACACTTTTGATGATAAAAGCTATGAGAGCGATTACACCAGCAAGGAAAAGAATGAAAATCCTGTTAAAACGAATGAAAACTCTATCAGACCCGGACGAGCTAATCATACTCAGAAATTATGAGAATATTGCCATCAACTAAACGCATTTACATGTCATTGTTTGAAAACACCTTCACAATGGCGTTCCGTCATAAAATAAAAACTGCACGAAATACTAGTTTCCCGACCCCCTCCATTACCCCTTCACACCTCCAAATTACCCAAGATGGGTAATTTAACACCCTATAAGAACCACTGACTTAGATGACCATTTGCTGCCTGAGTCAAATGACATGTTTGTGGATTACTTAATTGTTTCGCAACACTGTAAGATGCTTTGTGCATCAATTGATCGACGCAACTCGTTGAGTTCAATCTTCCCACAAATATTCGAAATATTCAGTCGAGGTTCAAGGCCGAGAGATTGATTCATTGAAAGTTTCAAGTGTCAATTCAAGAAAGTGAAACTGAAATGTATAACACCAAGACGTTTTTCTCGACAGTAATCATTCCACTGAATTGAATGATCATTGAACGAACCACTTTTTCTGAAAGATTCCACCTTTTTTCTCATTGACTTCGCTTGAAATGCCCTTGACACTAGCACTTTCTACATTAAATCATTACTCGTTGAATAACTTCCGGAGCGCACTTCATAACTGATAATTATTACAATCGAAATACCAAATCAAAAAAATTTCGAACTCATGGAAATTTTCAGAAATTCAATTCAGGAATAAACTTGGTATATCTTCTTTCTCGAAAGTCCCTTTCAATTGGTCAAGATAACAATAAGGTTTAGAATGGGTTGGAAAGTTTCATGGAATGGTGAGGTAATCTATAAAAGATTATCGAATGTCGAAGATAATCCCATAAACGGTCACCGTTCTCCAGTTACGTCGAGTATAAAGCCTAACTTCCGAGCGCACTCAATATTCATACAGCAGTGGATATAGTTGAATGCTTTGTCCTTATTCTTTCGTTCTAATCCACCACTATTAGATTATGATAATAAGGAAGGCGCATCACCGTAAACGAACCATGATGCATTCGAGAGGATTTATTTTGGAATCGTTAGATGAGAATTTTGCGATGAGTTTAAATTTGGTTCCTTTTTTTTTCAACTCTAGAAGCTTGGCGAATAAAAAAAACTGACACTTATGACATTTTCGACCGGGTTGTCTAGCGCCTCCATCAGATGCATCAACATATCCGTTCCTACATCGGCATGTGTATCCAATCGGTTTATCGATACATTCTGCATTCGCATCGCAATTGTGCAATTTACTTGACGCACACTCATTCACCACTGAACAAGAAGAATTGCCGATTCATTCGATCTATTTCCAGTGAAACATTTCAGCCACGTTAATAGTTCAATCATAAACGTACTGCATCTTGATTTCATCTGTTATCGGCTGAACACAACGAAATCCTCAACATGAATGACTGACATAAGAAGCGTACTAACATTTGACACATTTGATTCCCGGTCGAGTTGTGGGTGCGGATGAAGCGTCGATGTAACCTTCATTACAGAAGCATTCATACGAATACCTACTGTCCATGCATGATGCATTCTCGTCACAATCGTTCAACTCTCGACTTGCACATTCATTTACTACAATTGATATTATTGCCATTTATTAATGAAAATTATGTTTTTTCACCTTTCGCTCAGTCAAACAATGGAAAATCAGAAACATTTTCGTTTAGAAAACTGTTTCTTTAAAACATTTTCATGCAGAAACTGAAGTGTTTCCATCGAAAAGATTGCGTTACAATTTATCGTCCTTGAAATTTCCTCATAAAATGCGCCAGCAGTGAGTCGATCAACTGAACGGGACCAATTCTTGATGAAATACCAGTTGAACTATTGGAGCTGAAAAAAAAACAATCAAAAACGAGAGTTCAAAAATCTCCTCACCCAAGCAGACGCCATCAACACGAGTTCCATTATTTGCACAAATGCATCGCGAACGACCATTCCTATCCGTTAAGCATACTTCACCGTAACCTTAAAATGATTATTCATTCTGCAATTTGTTAGATCCGTGTTCGTCTGCTCTGCGTGAAGCATCTGAATACCCAAATGGTATCAAGTGAATAGCCACGAATATACAACTATATGTTCATTTCCTCATTCACTCAATATGGCTTACAAAGCTCCAAGTGAATCGCTTTATGATCACTCTTATAAATATGCAACCGATTTCATCATCTCCCTTCAGTAAGCTCATCGTGAGACCGCATCGTTTTACTGAAATAAGCGTTCGCAATACATTCAATCGGCTTACCTTTACAGGGTTTCACTTTCGACGGATCACAAACTTCCTCCTTACGCTCAATTGTATGAGTGATCGACTGAGTGGAATACGAGGTGTGTATCGACTCGGTATGAAAGCTGACCTGCGGTCCATACATCTCAACCAATTCACGTCGAATTGCGGTGCAATTACCTATGATATTGTTTAGGTATTGCTGCAAAAGTGGTTCGGGAACACATCGTGGTGTACCGTGCGGTCGAACTGTTCCTTTCTTGCAAACACAATGCTGTGCGCCACCGACAACCTGCAATTTACTTTTCTCTTGAGATTCCAACCCAACTAACAATAACTGTTAATCAAGGCGAAAAGACATCACTTAGAGATGTTCACAAAGATGAACTTTCAAAATTTTTCATCTAAATATTAATTTGTTCGATTTCTCTTCAAATTTGGTTTTCGTACGTTCCAAACTTACAATGCACATTTCTCCGAGTGCTTCTCGACACAACGATGCATTTTTGCATTCAGTAATAGTCGTGTAAACTGTTTGATCGGCGGTGGTCAAATTCTTTTTGAGTCGCAACGTTCTTGCGGCCGATCCATCGGGACAGATCAGGTTTTGCGATGAAATCAACGATGCCAGATTCTTTTCATCGGATCCGTCCTCACAGTCCATTTTGCCATCTCTCACGTGCTCCATATCAACGCATCGTACTGAGCCACACAAGCATTCGAACTGTGTTATCGTACATTCTGTAAATGTAAATTACTGCTAAGGAAAAAGCTTCAAGAAACGATGAACATGTCCTGTTGACAATTCTAATTCTGGAAAGTGTGCGCAATTATCTTAGAGTTGATATTAATTTCCGATTTTGTCATATTTTCACAATATAACCCAGCAAATATTTCCAGTTATTCATACGGCTAACTCAGTCTAATAAGCACTGAATAACTTTTTGGTGCGGCGAATATTCGGCAATGATTCGACGAAAACAACTAAGAACCCTGACGAATGAACTAACCTTCATCAGATCCATCTTTACAGTCAACATTTCCGTCTTGAAATCGACTTCCATCGATACACTTTGAGTGATCATCACATAGAAAATGACCTGCTGGGCATGCTGTAACATATCATGCATTCACTTCCTGTTATGTCATTTAATTATTTCTCACTTCAGGCATTGTTTTTTTTTCCGATTGAACAATATCGCATAATTATGGAAGAGAACTGGTGGTGATTTGGGAAATACTCTGAAGTAAAATCAATCACATACGTTCATCGGATTTATCTTTACAATGTGCGATACCGTCCTGATACTTTGAGAATTCCACGCACGCACTTTTATCAGCACATACGAAATTATGCGGCGCACAACCTGAAATTTCACGTTATTCACTAACTTTTCATTCATCAAATCACACTGAAGTGAGGAATCCTCTCAAAAAACTTTGCTCATATTAGAAATGAATAATTGCAGTTGCATACAAATATGCTCCGATACCATCACGTATAGGATGCATTTTACCGAGCTGTATACATTTTCGCATTCAGTACATGCATTCAGTCTCACGAACTGCTTTCATGATTGAATATTTCGGAATTAGTCATTCGAGTTTCACCAACCCTCGTCAAACCCTGAGGCACAATCAATTGCTCCATCGTTCACTTTGTATTGCGCTATACACCTGGGACTTCCAAACTGACAGTCGAATTGCCACGGTAGACATTCTGAAAATATGCAGTTCTTTATATTTTGATATTTTGATTTATGCGGAATTGCTGAATATAGGATATATTGCTCTTTTATTGTGTGGCAGATATATGTGTGGGTTATCCATCCCTGTATGGTGAATGGTTCCCAAGTGCCGTACGGTGTCCTCTTAAGATCGTCAGTGATAAATAATTGCACTATGAGAGAATTAATTGTGGTGGATTAAAGAAACGAAAAAGAACGTTGTAATGAGATTTCGATTGTCAGTTATGCGTGAAGGCTAAACGCCTTCAATGGGCAATTTCGCACGTTTTTTGTAATCTGCTGCTTGGGTTGCGGTCGTCGCGATGAGAATTATTGCAATAACCACAGAAATGATATTGTTCAGTTGTGAGAGAAATGAAATTTGAGAATGATTTTGGGAAAGTCGATGACAAAGACGTTCCATGACGAATTTACATACTTTCTTGTACTGCAACTAAAACGTGTATATCAAAACAAAGGCAATTCTTTGACGGTATCATTCTTTGGCTCTGTGCTTTCATTTTTCTGTGCATTAGCACAGGTTTTTCGGCTGATTCCGCTAAATTGTTCGCAAAGTTTTCGTATATTTTTGTTTTACTACGAAGCATCATGCAATGTCACATTCCTCTCATGACTCACTGAAGACTGCCGCATGACTTACTCCCATTACTGATCGTTAAATTACATCAAGTCTCTGTCTGCACATCAGAAAGTTTCACCACATTTCTGCATCTGCACAAAAATGAGAATATCGCCAAAGAAAGTTCATTTCCCAAAACTAATTCCAAATTATTTCTTTTTCGTAAATAGTTGCCTCGTCTTTAAGACACATTTAAGGAACACATTGAATTAATGGATAAAATAGTCGCTGCCAACGACGATTTCAATTAAGGTTATAAGTCAATTTAGAACATGTTTTGCACGGTGATGTTCTGCTCGTCGCCTCATCCAACGAAATCCCACTCACATCCCTCCTCCATCACCAGTATAATTGCATTTGAACAGCATGACTGAACACAAGAATATTGAAGGACAATTTCAATATTCTTGTGTTTTTTTTGAATCGTTTTCGAATTCATCGTTCGTTTCGAACAGTCATTCAAACACTTACTTATGAATTCAAATACTTATGATTACCTATGAAACAAAAGAACAAGCTTTCTCACATTTCATTCAAGTGCTTCCTATGGTCTAAAAAGTTCGTTCGAAACTTGAAACTTTAACAATTTTTTCAGAATGTAATACTGTGACCTCTTAATTATCTTATCGAATGAAGACAGTTGATTAAAGTGTTGACGAATCTAACAAGTTATTTTCGTTACCCGTCTGTTGTTTCACTTAATGAGCCGTGCTGAAATGATCATCTCCGTTATGATACAGTAGTCATTCATTACCCTCATTCACTGGATTGCTCTAAACAACTCGAAAGTTGATAGTTCGTTAAAGGGACTCACACGTTCTCATCGCGAAAATCATTGAAAATTTTATAAATTTTTGTATATTTTATAACTGATCAAAGTTTTTGTGAGTGTTTTGCAGTTCCGTTGTTCATAAGAAGAATTTATGTGCTTGATGAATTTTTCGTTAAAAATTTCAATGAAAGACTCAGAAATGAATTTATTTTCGCTTTTCTTTGTTGTGAGAAAATGATGTCCTTGGACGACACAACGAAAAACTTGTTCATTTCCAGTTGGCGATTCATTTGGCTGCAAACGAATTGACAACAACTGGAGATGAGATGCGGTGGCTTGATGAGGCAACACGAAACAAAAAACATTTTCCATCTTGCTTTATGTTCCTTTTTGTGAATCATCACTACTTCATCGAGGACGAACCATTTCGGTTGCTTTCAAAAACAATTTTTTGAAGTGGTTCGTTACTGACAAAAAATGTATCTATCTATCTACTTCTCCTTACAATTACATAAGACGATATGAATAAAGCAATGAAAAAGAAATTACCACAAAAAGCTATTAGATACATTCAAAATATGGATTATCATACACATACACACGCATAGAATGTGTCATTAGACATATGCTTACCATTATGTGTCATTGTATGTGTGAAATCATTTTCATAGCCTTTCAATTTTAACTGAAATCGCAGTTGTTCTGTTTTTTTTTTGCCAGGATTTGATTATCTGATTTTCTAGAATCTTTGAGAAGTGCGACAAAGTGCATGTGCTGATTCCAGGGTAGTTTTCTGGCATGGGATGATGTTTGTGATCGCATATTATTTATTTGTTGATGTTTACGATTTCGGAATAAATTCTCGCAGTTTTTCTTGATCTGAGTATGATCAATCCAGCATTATGAAGCTTGATCAACGATTTGGTTCTTTTCTTTGCTACAAGTATAAATGCTTTGTTTCACCAGAAACGAAACACCGCACCTTTAGAATTACATTTTATCAGTTTCTTTGCGGTTTGTGGAGAGAAACTGAATTGTTATATCCATGGAAATTTTGTTCAATTTCGTTATTTACCAGTTGAAAGCATACCGGTTCTTCAATATGAATCCGCGCGATTCAGTTAGAGAAGGAACCCATAACCATAATAAATTCCTCAACGTGTTCACTCAAAAACAAAAATAACATATTCATTGCTCTACAACAATCCATTATCGGCATTTATCTGTGTTATCCCTCCATAAAATTTACAACAAAAAATTCAAATCCCGTCTGTTGGTTCAACAAAGAAAACAACTACAACAAGACACTTCCAATGTGAAATTTGTAATTATTCTAATTAATTGAATAATAACTCATCAAAGGACATTCAAAATCAAAATCAGCAAAAAAAAAACAGAAAAATGATTCGTTGTCATTTCATCGTTCGTCTCACTCGTACGATCATCATTCAAAGTCGATACTAATCTCATTTTATTTCGACGAGTACACCATTCATTTCATCTGAACAGATGTCAACAGATTTCCCTTTTGCTCTCTTTTGGTA
The DNA here is from genome assembly GCA_035041965.1 of Anisakis pegreffii. Classification (NCBI taxonomy): domain Eukaryota; kingdom Metazoa; phylum Nematoda; class Chromadorea; order Rhabditida; family Anisakidae; genus Anisakis; species Anisakis pegreffii. The sequence continues at coordinate 39,060 of JAPYMA010000518.1, forward strand.
GCAAAAAAAGAAGTTATCGAAGAAATAAAAAGCACTCATTTGTGAATCATAAACTCGCTCCGTGCATTGCCAATAGGCATTGTGACAGTTCCGTTCGACAAACAATTCAACTGAAACTCAATCATTATCTCATAAATTAATTCTTTTTTCTCGTCGTAAATAATTTTCACAAAGTTCGTATGAAAAATGAGGAATTTTGCTCAAATTGGAGTAAAGTGCAATTGTGAACAACGATGCGGAATGGTTGGTTGCAGTCAAATAAGATTGAAGAAAATTTTTATATACAATCAACAGTTGTGCATGGAGAGCTTGAATATCACGTTCGCCTCCAGAATTTTGGTTGATCATTTGAAAACATTAATGAGAGTGTTCCAGCTAGAGCGGTTTTCCTGAGGCTATGAAATATTCTTCGAAGAATTATTATTTTCTCAAGATTCCGAAAGAGCAAAAAATATCGAAAATTCAAACGACTGATAAATGGTATCGCAATATTCAGTGGATATATGTGCTGCTTATCATAAAAATCGTTGTATCAAGTGTCTGCAAAAAAAACGGAATCAAGTGTCTACAACTGACCACCATCTGCGAAAAAAAAAACAGAATCTGTTACGAATTCAAAGAGGAGAATTTTTCTTTTAAAAAAAGTTCATTGAACCTATCGTTGAAAATTTTATCACTCATTCATCGTTTTCATCACAATGAACTTTTGTTGTGTTTAAAAAAAAAGTGGTACCTAAGACATTTCGTTGAATTTGGGAAAACAATTTGAACGCAACAATTAATTTACTGTCCTTAGAAGAGGCGAGACAGACGTTCAACTGCCATTACACATGATTCAGATTGTGATTTCTAGTGATTGATTTGATACATATCACCGCATATTTTACCTGTGGTTGTTGTGTATATCTGCCGAATGTGAGCGCGCAAATTGAGATGTCTCAGATATGATGATAATGATGTAATCAACCGAACTAAAGTAAAGTGACCTTGGAATGCGGTCAGATGAGGTTATTTACAAACGTTTCACTAATATTATTAATGTTATTTAGATGAAATAAACTTGTATTATATAAATAATGTCATTTAACAATGCTAGCACACTTTATGTATACATTAACAACAGTACTTATAGCAGTGCTTATTACGTGAAAAACTAGAACTGGATTCATAAAATTCAATATTGTCAATCTCATTCATCCGAGTGATTATTGTTATTGCTAAATCGTTCATCACCATCAATGAATGATGATGACCTCTAAAAACGAACATAAAATTAAACTCAAATCCATTTTGAATAGCATAGCATCAAATCAATCTCATCAAATAACAATCCAAACGATAATATAATGTTTGAATTTCACTCTCACTTCCATTGTAGAGCAGTTCGAACATGTTGAACATGACTCTCAACAATTATTAAATACTTAAGTTGGATTAGTGAAGAAGTTGCGAAAATTTGATTCATTTCTTTCGGCGCATCCGCCACCCATCATTTGTTAAACAACTTTTGTGTGAATAATGAAGCCAAAGAACACGTCTTCGACACAATAACAAACAACTCGTACAATACTCAAAACTTGTTCTTTGCTATAATCTTCCACGAAGACCATTCGCAAATTTGTGCGCTCAACGACTGAAACTAAAAAGGAGAATTCCTCAGAAAATTGCAGCATCTCTAAAAACTAATCATTCGTACCACTGGAGGAATGCGATAAATGTGATTAACAGCCAACTGAAGCATGATTTTCCCAAATTTTCGAAACCCTAAAAATCCACAGAACAATAAATCACTTAAGTGATTCATATTTGTTGTGATCCGGTCAATCAGCTAGTTCATTTGCCCGTTAAAAATTCCGTTCAAAATGGACGTATTCAGGTCATTTTTCTTGTCATAATATGAACCCATCTACAACTACACATCATAAACTCTGATGGAAGCGAACCGTTCAATGCTCGCAATTTATATTTGTAGATAATATCAACGCATATGATCCGTTGCAAATCGTTGATGCTAACCAGAGAATCGCTATGTAAACTGTCTTTCCGTTTACCACTTCAGATGTGTTCAAGTGGAAAACGCCTTAAGAAGATACGACTGACAAGCAGGTATAACATATTGACATGGCACCATATACCAACAACAACAACAACAGCAATACATACGCGATCAACTCTTATAGTACTTTTAATAATACCAATGAACTAATAATAATAATGGTGATACTATGCAAGAAAAGATGAGTGGATGATCAGAAGAGATAAAGGATCTATGTTTACAGCTAACATTATACCATTCATTCATATGCATCAGCTGAGTACGAAACATTATTGATGAAACATCGCAAAACTAATTGTATGATATGAAATGCTTATTCATTTAAACAGAACCTGAACCGTCAAGAAGTAAGCTAAATTTGCGATTGATTTAGCTTAACGCTGATGTTTTGATCAATTCTAGTGTGTGTATATTCATTCGGATTGAATAAGTAACATTTTAAAATAACTTCTCGGAACGTAACAATTCAGTTTGACTGTTGTCGTTCAGGAAACAACCAATATCGGATTACTTCTTGAAATAGGGATCCCTCGTTTTTTTCAACAATTTTAATTGTACCGTCAACTTTAAAATTGCAATTTTGGTTCAACAATGTTTTTGAAAGATATCAGATTTGTATTTTTGGTTGCTGAAATAATATCGAGAGATATTGAAATGTCGACGAGGAACTAAAGTATTCTCACCGAACACAAAAAATGTCATTAGCTGTCCTAATTTTTCCGAATAAAATTCATCTTGACTGTGTTGTGACATTGATAAAATCTTGACCGATATTTTTGAAAGAAAATGCGACAGTGGTTTAAATGAGGCGAAAACAATAGAACAAAGGAACTACGAATTAAAAAGATCGAAGAAAATTAATGATGCATCTTCAAAATAAATGGCCGATGAATTAATGGAGACACAGATTTGATGTATTATATCAGACAGAACAAAACCGCATTATGATCCATAAATCCGCATCGTTTCTCAAAATTATTCCCAATTTTTCCGAATGCAGTTCCGTTTGTAGCAATAACCAGTGATAAGGCATCACTAAAAACCAACATTCCACAATTTTAATGCTTATTTTATGTCAGCGCACCGCTTGACAACGATCCCCTGGCTCATCATTGTAATTGATACGTTTTCAAGTGTTAATGATAATATGCACGTGTTACCGTGACAGTTAGCATTGTAAATGTAAGTGAGATTTATTGTATTCGAAAATATTCAAACAATTTCTCGGTGCATTTCTTTCGTCTTCCATTCATAACAGTGTGTCTTCGAACATGTTTTTCTTTTTTTTTTCTTCAGTTAATTTCACGATAAATTTCATGATAAATTTGATCGTTGATGATCATATGTACTCGACCTAACGTGAACATCATAACAATGCGAGGCAGTATGGATAATTAGCGATGGTATTGTCGGAATGATGAATCATTTTAATCTTTTCTAAAGGAGGTCATTCACAGAATGAAGAAATTGGCTTTTTTTGGTGTGATTCAATTTAAACGAGAGACGACGTTGATGTGAATAATGATTTTGGTTAGTTGCTGATGATGACCAAAGCACCAAAAGGCAATGGAACTTTTTCGTTTTCAAAGTGTATTTCGAAAAATTATTGCGGTTTCATCTGATGACAAACCAGAAAAGGAGAGAAGAGAGGTTGTGTTCGACCTTTCATATTGTTAAAAGTATTCATTAATTGTGCATGTCACCTTAACTACTACAATTAGACGCATCATCACGTCAATTACTTTCGTTAACCTTTCGTCGCATTCAAAACTTCCTTAACACAACACCTTCTTCGTTAACATTCTTTTATCAAGAAATAATCGCGCACTCATTGCATTAACACCAAATGTGTTAATTTTCTGAATAGAGGTTGATACTGGTGAAAACTAGTGCAATCATGAACATATCCTGGTGGATACTCGACAATAGTCACCAAGAAAATGATGCATTAATGGTGCACCGATGTGAAGATGCGCTGCGTAAATCCAAAACTTTATTGCAGACTCTTGAAGCCTTTATGCTGAAAGGATGGATGGTCAAATGTTCAAACATTCAGATACTATCGTTAAGCACATGTCACTGAAGAATTTTACTTCACTTGCCAAGCATACAAGAACGCGATATCAGAAAAAACAAGTGCTGTGAAAGAATTGCTACAATCCTTGACAGAACCATTTATCAAAGTCCTTCTGAACTGCATTTCAATAGATTCCTCATCATCATATAATCAAATTTGAATAACCTCTAAATAAGGTCGCCGTCACATTTCACTTTTGAAATAAGGAACAACACCAATACTTTACTTGCTCCCACATTCTGTTCTGCCAAATTTCTTTCCCCTATGCTAATAATAATTGCACCTCCATCCGCTATGAGAGTTTGAGCAGTTTTTTCTGCAATTTATGGAAAGTCTTGACTAAAACATTATTCTTTGCATCAATTCGAACACACCATTGTTACGCGCCATTTCAAAAATTGAAATTCAAAGAAATATTTAAGAAATGTTAAGAATTTTCGCCTTCGATTGTGAACAGTTGTGAACAAGAGATTCGTTGATATGATTTGCTGGAATGATCCGCAACAGCACGATATATAGTGCGAAGTAATGTAATGTTTGTAAAGGATGTAGAGGAAAGCGCAGATATTCGGTATTAACTGTGTGCAACATTCTTGGTGGTTATTGTTGTTGTTGTTGTATTCGTATTATTTCATTTCTATTATTAGAGAGGATGATCGATTATTCATTTATTATCGAAGGTAAGAATAAAGAAGGTATCGATGAATATGCATGTGTGCATGCATGTGCATTGTATTCGCTTAGGTGAATCGAATGTATCTTTTCTATTGATTATGCATTCTTATGTACGAAGATGAATATTTGTTTGTGTGTTGAAGGATAAAAGTTATCGTATAGTGTGGGTGGTTATAAGATGCGATCTGGCGGTATTTATGGACGAAAGATATTTGAAAGAGATGTGGATTGGATGCATGAGGATTTTTATGTGTTGAGATGAAGATGATCACCTTCAGTGATCATCATCATCAAATCATTCCGATCGTCACAAATAACAACAAACGCGAAATGACTGTTTGGAATAATCAGTAGAAGTGAGTGGATTTTGCTGTCAATTAGAGTGACCAGAGTCGTTACTCAAAGAAAGTTGCAAACGAATTTAACACAATTAAAATGATAAATCACACAAAGAAATCTTTTCACGGAGAAGATAAGACGTGTGGAGAGGCGCAATCGAATCTAGATAAGGAAACGAGTATTTCGATTATTCATCTTTTAATCTGACCACTACTAAACTTCCGAGCGAACCGAATCATTCAACAAAAAATTCTTTTCATCGCGGAAACTTGAGCATACGGAACAAATACTATCAGTTGCTCTTGTGAAAATGTTTCAACTTTCGTAAACGAAACACAGAATGCGCAAATGTTTGAAAGCATCGCCGATTGGCCGTTTTATCTTCCTTTCCATCATCGTCATTTTATCACTCCTTCTCAACTTTTGATTCATTTTTGACTGTTCACTTTCTTACCCATCACTCCTTTCTAAGTTTCATTCTTCAAATCGGAAGATTTGCAATTTTGCAGTTGCTCAAGAAATCCATATATTTCATGTCGTTTCGGTGATTTTGAAGTAGAATTTCTTACGTGATTTAATGAGATAACTCAGTTGATTGTTGAAATACAGATAAAAGTTACAAGTGTCAGTCAAATCACAATTCTCATACGTTGAGCATATTCGAATTTCGTCGCTCTCCGAAATGGCTATTAGAAAGTTGGCGATCGATAATTGCGCAGTCATTAGTGCCGAACAATTTTCTCCGTTTTCACCAATGCGTAGAAATTTTCGCTTCCCACCCACAAAATCATATAAGACACGAACGATAATTTTACGCAAAATTTCCGAAAAAATTGCTAATATTTAAATGTGTGGTGCTAAATGGAATCATTTCATGAAAAGCAATTCTGGAATGAACGAAAGAGGCACTCTGAATGAATGTTTCATAATTGCAGTCAGTCACACGCAAACCAGTTGAGCAATGATCAGTTGACATCGCATTCACATATTCAATCGGATATACGACGAGTCAATTCAGTGCAAAACTACTGATGCATACAATTCCAAAACATGCCATTTGACACGGAGCCTTCCACCGAGCGAATGAATCCCCGTTCACCTTTAGCAATAGTACCAAACAAGCACATTTTTGCATACTGATCCGATTGCAATGAGTATTGACGAGTGATTGACATTCGATAAAAACTCAATGCATTCGTTCACGTATTGCCTTAAGGATGTCAAGTTTGAAATGATTTAAATGGACGGAAAACTAAATCCGCAGTATTCCAACTCAAAACTGACTCGAATAAACGATGATTTGCATTGTTTGTGTATTAAATAATTAACATTTTCAAGTGTCTTCGAACAGAACGACACTCAAATCTCTCCTACTGCTGAAGTCTGGATATAAAACAGAGATGGATCGCAATTGGCTCGAATTTTCGAAGATTCGATTTGTGCCGATCGGATGAATGTGCCGGATTCGGGTGAGAGCGAGACATTTTCTAGATCATTTTTTTTGATGGGGTCAAATAGAATCGGTGATCATTTTTCAGAAACCAACTCAATTTTAGTAGATATCGCTGAAATTCTTGTTAGGGAGATTCTGTGTATATGGCAAATTTAGTCGACGAATGAACAGGAAATGGCTCATTCTATTCTCATGTAATCTCATCGGGCAAACGTCGCTCCTAATGTACTGCTATATCAATCAGGCCTGGCAGAAGAGAAAACGATAAATCGCTAGGCAAGCCAGAAACTATTCGTACGATCACATGAAGAGAGGAGAAATGAACATGAGACGTACGTACCTTCATCAGACGCATCGATACAGTCATGCACACCGTCTTGAACTTTCAGCAGTGGAATACAAGCACCATCAATTGAGCAACGAAATTCACTTTTTGTACAGTTATTTGCAGTAGTAAATAATATCAACAAATGGCTGATAGCCAACCCGATTAGAACATTTCGATGTGATAATAATCTTCGCCGCATTTCATCAGATTAGAATAGATAAGTAACAAATAACAAATTTTTCATGAGACGAAGACAAACTTTGAAGAAGGCACACGAATGCAATGATGAATATGATTACGATGCTGATGATGGCACTGTATATTCCTTTTGAATATCTTCTTGTTGTGTGTGTGTGCCCCAAGGACAGAAGGGACGCGTTGTGTGAAACAGTCAGCACACAACCAACACCTTTGTTGGTGACACACGGTCACGCCCATTATATAGGGAACAGGGAGGGGGGGATTGGATGGATATGAAGGTTTGTGAAGTGAAGGTGGGTGGGCATTTAATGATGATGTTTTGCAGCGAACGCAAGAAAAAATACCGATCAAGAAAAGACTTCATCAGATGAGATTTATAGAATTGTGGTTTATAGAGGAATAAAAATTTTGACGAAGGTAACAGCAAATACAGAAATGATAATAAATTATATTGATTATTGTTGTTATTATTGCTATTGTCGTCGTCGTTATTTTGATGGTAAAATAAAACAGTGTCTTACTTATTGTATTCACATGAAGATGCCTAGACATGGGATGATGATAATTATTGTCATTGTTATTCTCAGATAATAGAAAAGCAATTATAATTATTTGTGCCCTCTCTCACCTTTCGGTCACTTACTTTTTTTTGTCTTCGTCTTCTTCTCATTTAGTCAAAAGTCTTCCATTCATAGTCATTCGTGCGGAGGATGCATTAAACTGTAATTATTATTGTTTCCACCTACATTATCCCTTACTTGGTCAACAATGCATTCATTGCACTTTTGCGTGAAGGAAAAAAACGCCAAAACAAATGTAATGCAATCGTTCGTGCAATTTTTGCTTTCCTATTGCAGTTGAGAACGTAGACTCACTTCTTATTTGTAAACTCAAATCTTATTTGTGAATTTGTTAATGATCATAATGAGTGATTTTATTACGAAATAATTCATGACATCATGACCTGATAGTAATTTGTAATGACAAGTGCCGAGATATGTATGGATGTGCTGTGCAAAATTAGTCACAGTGGCGGTTTTTTGTGTGAGAATGTTTCATCGAATATCTTCAACGATAACCAGAGCTGTGAAACGATAGATTGTAAAAGATATCTTTTAAAATCGCTCGTAACATCGAACATAATAATATCTCTTAAGTGAAAAAGATGTCAAGACGTTTGAAAGTTTCGACGTTTTCAGATGAAATTAACCAACTTTTAGCCGTTCAACTTGTGAGCCGTTGTAGAATTTGATGAGTTTTGAACAATTTAAAAGCACAACGGTTGTTTTGGTACTACTTTAATGTCGTATCGTGCCCGATTGATTTTTTCGTCACTAACCATATAATGCCACTCAATCAACAATTGCATTAAAGTAAGTTTATTCCGCTGAAATAAAAACTTTTAAAATGCGCACTGCACTATGATGCGCTATGCTGAAAAATGTACGCAAAATTGATTGGATTTTAACGGGATTCATGCGAATATTACGATGATAATTGATGAAATTTGAACGATGACATCGATTTATCATAAGTTAATCGGTTTTTCTTGATGCTGATGCAAGTGTGAAAATGGGCTTTGTTGCTTTTTGAGCGACCTTCAGATAATGTTTGCAGAGTTCAACAAACAAAATACGTTCGCCGTTCACGAGTTTCTCAACGAGTTGATGAAGAATGGAAGCCATCGAAACACACACACATGATCATCGCACTTCTTTTCTCATTTTTTCAATAGAATTTCTCACCGTTTTTCTTAAACCAATGAATTCCTTACTATTAGCAAAAAATTGCATTTTTAACTGCTGAACTTGTGAAGTTCGATTATGTATCATACTGAAATTTACAGCATTCATATGCCAATTATATTTCGTTCGATATGTGATTGAACCTCGTAAGGACAATGATATGTGCTGTCGAGAGTGACCTTTACCAATAAATCTTCTCACAATCAGGAAGAACCGTGCGAAATGTTCCTTTTTTGGGTGTGATAAAATTAAAATGAGATTTATTTTTTTGTTGTTCTTGAAAATCACTGTTGTATGTATGTCATTGTGAATTATTTGCCACTATTCGTTCAAAAATCCACTAAAAAGAAAAAAGAATAAAAGAGATCCTTCAACTTTTGTTGTTGTCTGTCTCACAATCAGAATCAAGTCGAGATGAATATAATCGAATCAAATTAGATTTATGGTTTTGTACTTATCATTCATTATTTCTACTTCGATTTCAATAATACTCTTTTTTGTTCAGGATGCAGTTCCGTTCAATTGCCTCCAAAAAAGTTCCACATGAAGAATATCTTAAAATTAATTCATTGTTGGATTAAAATTGAATTTATTCGTTTTTTTTTCATTCGACGCCAACAAAATCGCACAATTGATTTTCAATCAAGGCGAAAAAAACAGTTTAGGAATTCATCATTGTATTATTAACGTTGTTTGCGTTCACTTACTCGGATGCCACACTGATACCACAAACACATTGGTTTCGGTATTGTATTTACGATTGAATTTCTTCGATAGGTTATTGCCCTCTTCGAATATCATAGCCCTTTGAAATTCCTTCTTTTTTCCCCCAACCTTTCACCTTCATTTGACGTACTTTCTGAGACGTTATTGTTGTGAAAGAATAAACACAGGCGACAGTTGAGTAAAGCAGACAGGTCAACTATGCGCTAGAATAGCAATTCTCTCGTTTTTTATCTATCTTCTCTTATTTATTTCCTCGGGATTCGTAATTGTTGACTGGTGAATGCGATACAGATAGTGCAGGTAACCGCTCCAGAAAGATGCAAGTAAGTGGATTTATTACGTGGATTCAAACTGGGATTCCACTTCGCTCTTAACGAATACTAGCTGATCACTGTGAGTGGTTTCTTTGCAAACCAGCGATGATTTTGACGAAAATGAACACAATGCGATTAAGTGTCGACTATAAGATTGCTCGAAACACTTCAAGTGATTTGAACATCTTCAGATATCACAACCACTAGTCACTGATATTGATGTGTTTGAAAAACTGACAATTCACTGAGATGAAACATATTATTCCAAAACCTTTAAGAAAACGTACTGGATGGAATGCATTCAATGCGACGATTTCTCAAATTTGTTATTATTCAACGCAAATAAAACGGAACCTGGTCGACACCGATGAACAATTGTGCCGAATTGAAATAAAATATTTCAAATAAACATAAAATATTTCAAATAAACAATAATAAACGACGATCCAACAAACGCCGCAAATATCTGTATAACATAACAATTGAACTGAATAATATTTGGCGGGGATAATCACCCCTCTCCCCGCTCTTCTTCCTTATTGTTAGGATAAAATAGCTTGAAGATCAAGAAAATTTGAATAAAATGATGCGGCGACATTGTCATTCGCTCTATTTTACACCATTACGTGACACTTTCTAATAAACACTGCACAACAATAAACAATTCTATTCATCACAACAGCGATAACCACTGATAACTGACAGCACTGACTACTGAGGGATAATGAAAACTGAACAACGAGGCAAAGTTTTTCAACCACTCAATTTTTAACCGTTCAAAAGGCATTTCCTACTAATGAATGTTGAAGGCTAAACGGAAATTTCAAAGAATCTGAAAACTTACTATAATTTATTCATTCAATGAGATGAACTTTTTATCACTAAAGTCAGTGCTGAAAATTATTCAACAATATGTTGACTAAAAAACGATAAAACTGAAATCATAAATCTATCTGAATATACAACTAAATGATCATAGCACCTGATAATTGCAAGAAACCTGTCAATAAAGCAGTAAACATACAACAAAAATATACACATCGACATAAACGCAGAAACGAGAAGTTAAAGAAGGAACTGTACAAACAAATAAGATTAGAGTGACACAACGCTATCAGACATCATCACTGCAAAGAACAAAAATGAGACTATTTTGTAACTGTCTCTTAAGTAATGTAGGTTAATACTATAAAACAATTCATTTCTCCATTCCATATTCAATTCTCATCGTCGAAATATTCCACAGCATTCCAGACGTATTCTTTTTGTAAACGCTCCATAAACGTTGTTCGCAGCTAAAACAAATTTAATCAGTCAGTTCACGATACCACTGAAACATCAAAATAGCCCAATAAACCAAAATTCACGAAACCAAAATTCAACTAACTGTAAACTGTTTATTCCCAAACAACCAAACTCTAAAAGAGCACTGCTTAGATTTAGAATCTAAAAAGAAAATCGAAATAATGCAACCTGATATTGGATAGGGTCAGACGTTCGTCGTGAAACAATTAAATCTGCAGCAAAAAACGTGGCCACCTCGTCGAGACCTTTGTCGATAAGTTTACCAATCTGGATTTTGTTTATTGTGACAATTCATACAGCTAAGCTATCCAACAAATGAACACCACTTATCATCAATGCAACATTTAGAGTCGAGTTTGCCACTGGATTCTCATGAACAAACATAAGAAATTCATTAGATTTATATAAACGACGAATTCATAAGGAATCCGTGCACATTAGTTCAACAGATCAATAGGTAACTGATGAACACGATTCAACATACGTTTTGAATAGTTTTGCTTTTAGATGCCATAATTTGGCTGATCGACTGATGCAAATTCCATCCTTTCAAATGACAATCATTCAATAAATTCTTCATTCCTTTACCAATTCCGAATAACATCATATTGATAACGTTCGCTGCTGTGTTTGGATTGATGCGCTAAATGGTTTTTCAAATATCAAAACGACGACGATCAAACAGCGTTAATATGAAATTGTTATAACCACAATTGCAATTAAAGTCTCGTAAAATGTTAACTATATCAAGTACAAAATAAACATTCTGAGCGATGAAACTTCATTCAGTTGAATGAATAACCGACGAACTGATAAAATATCAGACAGATACTTTCATAAAATACCTTCTGATAATCCTTTCGAAGCATATCCTCCATAACGCGACCCAACGTAGTGCCAATGAATAAGGGTCGTGACAAATTCACATCGTCCGTCTCAAGGGACTGTTCTTTTAAGGAAAACCAAGTTCTTAAAATTATTATATCATTCAACTGTGTGACAGATATGCAAAACACCGAACAGTATTCAGTTTCCTAAGGCATCAGAACCTTTATTCCTTTAAAAACTGAAGTATTTGTTGTCACCGTTAGAAATCGTTTGAAAAGATCGCGCAGATGAGTGACTAAACTCAAGACGTATATACCTGTCGAATATATCATAGCCGATTAGACCAACAGCCCATATATCAGCCTTACTATAATCAATCCAGGTCTCCTCGGATGGTTTCGCATTGTTCACCTGAATCGAGAAAAATGCATCACACAGAAGATGAAGCACCAGTAGAAGTTCAATTCGTTTTCTTTTTCTGCTACAGATCATTTGGAAAGAAGTCATTAGTCAACAAGAGCCTTCCCAATTCCAAGTTACACTAACCTCAGGTGGTAAGTGTGCAATATTTCCACCAATCTCCATACCCGCCTTATTGTAATGTAGTTTCCATGAACCAGTTGAAAAAGCACATCCAAAATCACTAAGCGCTAAGTGTGGATATTGATCTGAAATGATATTCATTTACCATCGCAAATCATGCAAAAACGACCAAAGTATTCAATGCTCGCAATTTGACTTTCATTTTTGAAAAAATTGTACATATGAGATAAATGAACGAACGAATGGAATCGACAAAATATGAAACCTTTTCATCGAAAAAAAATCACCTTCAGTGCTGAAATTCAAAAGGATATTGTTCAACTTCACATCACGATGACTTATTTTTTGATTGTACAAATATGCGACTGCCTCTAGAAGTTGTCCCAGTAAGACGTGTGCTTTCTTATAATTCATCGGTATTTTGTTCATATAATCATCGAGTGTCATTTGATATCTATAATCATAACATTCATTCTTCAATCGTCGTCGAAATCATCACTCAAATGATATCCACAGAAAGGCCAATTTTTCATTCAAACTTATCTCCCTCATCAACACATCCAAATTAATCAAATAACAATAGCAATAATAACGGCACAAAACCTTTGCATGACAACGTAAAGAGTTTTTGGATTTTGAGGAATATAGCCATAATTTTCAACAGATGGTAAAACTGCTGGATAATGGCGATCCGCATTTGCCAATTGTTTCCAATCACTAAGGAATGCCGTATGCACTTTTATTATATTCGGATGCGTTTTCGGTAAGCGACGAAAACTGAAATTCACTGTCGTTCAGCACCAACCTCACTCACTCCTTTCAAAACACAATAAAATGCGATAATATCAATTCAAGACAAAATGTCGCTGAAGGATTGGATTATATTTTAAAAAAATTGATCGAATAATCTGAAAAGAGATCAACATAAACGAAATGTATAACTTACTTCATCATCGATCCAATCGGTAGATTGGATTCATTACAAAGTGGGACTAATTCACATTGAGAGTCGACCAATAGCGATTCAACAGGCTCGTTAAAGTTGAAATTATAGATCATCTTTACAGCCAAATCATCTCGACAATCTTTCATATCCTTATCGATACCATCGCTCGGATTATTGATCGTTGACAGTTCATAAACAGCCGCATTTTGACCACTTCCAATAAAATCACCTGATAGAAGTAGTTTTTTTAAATGCCATCAGAAACTGGGATGCTGCTTGAAATGATTCCTTGAATTAATATCAGTCGAAAACTTTATATGTATATGAAATAAATCTTGAAACATACCAATCTCATAATTATTTATATCGTTCGGCAAATGCATCAACGAATAATCTGTTGGAACATTTGAGACGAACACTTTCTAAAAAAGAAATTATTGTACGATTAAGAAACGAAATATTAACAATATTAACAATCGAGCACAGCAATAATGACTTTGGATATTTATATTTGATAAATTTCAAACATTTCGGTTTACAAATTGTTTGAACGCGATTAATAAAGAAAACTAGAGATAAATCAGTAAAACAAAACCATTTCGGTTCGAACAGTCATATTTTAAGCAGTAATAATAGCATTTGGATAATTTTCAGAACATAGCATGTACAGTTTCATTTGCTCGACGAAACTCTGAGACAATTTTGACAGAAAATCAAAATGAGACACGTAAAAATGATCAAAACTAACACGTATTCGATCGTATACCAATGAATTGGTGTTAACTCGGAATTGTTCGTTCGATAATAGTTTGAAACGATGCTGCAGATTCGACTTTAAATTTTCGCGAGCACGACTCTGCTTATATGCGATCGGAGGGACATACTGAAGTGCAACCAAATTGCGAAGTGCACTTCGAAACTGAAATTTTCATTATTATTATTATTATTATTATTATTACTTCGGCTACTGTCATAATCATGGGATCCTTTTTCACATTTTTCCACTTCAAACGAATTAAAATATTTTAAAATTCGAGCAACTAAGAATATAACTCAAAAACATTTGGCAATCAAATGTTTACTCCATTCAATGGTTACTGATGAAACATTTGGGAGTAACAGGCACGACTATACATAAGTAATGACTGCAAGACGACTGCTATTAAATAAATAGTCAATGAAAAAACAGCACATTTGGGACAGAACAGAGCATTTCTGGCTCGGGTAAGGAGAAAGCTGACTGGATGGCTTCAATTCTACTGAAAAAATAACAATCGAAAACGATACTTGTTTGAGAAGACCGGCCGATGAACGCTGGATGAAACGTTGTTGTCTGAGGATCGGTGTGAAACGAGTGATTGGCTTGAAACGAACCCGCTTCATCGGTATCGCTTTACGAAACGAACCAATGCCACTGAACCGCAGAAACAATTTCGCGTAATTGCGTATCGAATGAAGATAACGCCAAAACGACATATTCACGCTGAAAAAAATTATCCATTTGTGGACGAATAATAACCAAATATCAAAATATCCGTTGAAAATATCAATGAAAGTATCTATGAAAATATCCGTGAAAATATCTCCGAAGAGTATCCGTCGAAACTTTTCTCATCAAAACGATGGCTGGATCATGCCAACACCACAACTTCCCCGTATCCCACACACCGCAAACCTAATTAATAGCAAAGACAATCAGCATTTCCACAAACGGTGCAATCATCTGACGAATGAAAATCAATGACTCTCTTCTCTCCCGCCTTTTTGTGAGATGCAAACGCTATTATAGGCAATTACTCACTAAGTTTTAGACGTAGAGAAGAACACTCGCTAAATAGTCAGTAGTGGCAAATGGGCAACAAGAGCGTTTTCTTGAGAAATCGCGTTCATTTGATAGCATTATTTATGATGAATGTATTAAGTAACTGTGAAAACTGTCGGTTTCCGATAGAGTTCATGAGATTTTTGTTGTATTCATCGAGTAGTCTCGTCACTGTTATTGTTTCGAAAGAGTGGATGTACTTCTGATGATTTTAAAGTAGATTTAAGAATCACTTTTCAGAATTGATATTTATCAACAATCATCAATTGGCTGATTATCTATCAGTTCTCAGAAATATCTTGTGGTCATGGATGAGACGACATCTGCATCAACCTCAGCGAAGGACGATGAACCTATCGATTCATCGGACCAATGGGTATCGTCGTTTTGCATTATTTTACTTCGTTTGGATCTGATTTTGATCTTACTGCTTGTTGTCATCGGCTCTCGTTCACGTTGAGTGACGAGGGAATGAACAAAAGGAATACAGTTATCAAAAGAAATTTGCGATTTAAAGACAAGGAAATTCTAACAAGGCAGAAAGGCACGTTTTTGCTTGAGTAGGTGATACAGTAATAAAAATTGGTTTCAGCGTCGTTATATGAGCATGAAGAAATCCAAACTTCTCTACCAAATAAACGCTCGTGAATCAAAACCAAAAATTTCGGGAATATTTGATGGTGTTTCTATCTACATAAATGGTTATACGGGTAAGTTTCAGCTTATCTCAATATTTATCACACGTTTCCTATTCCTCCATTCCAGTGATTTCTTATTTATGATTGTCATTCATCAATTTAATCGTGCCATCATAGTGATAATAAGTGAGTGTTCGAATTCCAGACCCACCAGCGTCTGAGCTACGTCGTTTGATTCAACAACACGGTGGTGAATTCCATATCTATTATGAATACGGTACGACAACGTATACTGTTGCAACGCATATAGCCACTGGAAAGGTGAATAAATTGCGTAGGAATGAGAAAGTGATTCATCCGAAATGGATTCTTGATAGGTTCGTTTCCAATTCATCATCTCTAAGAACTTCAATCCTAACATGAGAATAATCGTCGTGATATCTCAAGATGTTTTAAGATAAGTCCATATCTTTCGAGTGATACAATCAAAAGGTGGAATGTATTCAAACTTCAGGTTGAGTGCATTGAAAAACTGCTTATGTCAGGGGTGTCATTAACAAAAACCATTCAAATTTTTTTTCGCTTCCCAAAATTCTTTCGTTTCAATTTGGCAATCCTTATTGATCATTGTTATAGTATCGGAGCAGGTGAGCGATTACCGGAGTCAAATTATCTGGTTTATAAAAATTCCGACCAGCATTCGGCCGTGGGCATTTCGAAATTCGTTAAACGTGGTGAGAACACCCTGAATGCGGCCACTGACCCAAATTTCATCACCAATTTCTATGAAAGGTTCCATTCAGTCTTTTACATCATCTCCAAATACCCGTTTTAAAATCCGAGTATTCTATCAATCAAAGATAGGTTTTCCTGTTATCATTCTAAGTAATGAATTGTATATGTTGTAATTTGTAATGGTGCCTCACTTCAATCATCATCTGAAGATGTTGATAATGTCTGGGAATATTCTTTATGAGGATGATCTGTATTGAATTTGATTGCAGATCACGTCTTCATTTGATCTCTACATTGGCTCAGGAGATGAAACAGTACGTTAGTGAATTGAGAAGTGCATCGCGGGCGCCTGAGTTCGTCTCTCGAAACCGACTCTCTCATCTTGTTTGCTGCCACTTTGAAGGGTATCCATTTTGCTGTCATTCTCATATTGCAAATTTTATTCCATTTCTATTAGGTATGGCAGAAAGTTTCGGGCAGTAATAGTATTTATGTGTTGTCTTTGCATCAGTTGGTCTCGAGATCATTTGCTTGTCAGAGAGCTTGCAATTAGTTTTGTTCTAAGCAGTGATGTGATTCAATGACCCCTTGTCAACGCATTTAATTTTTGGAACGTTTTAGTCGTTTCCTCATAGAAAGCTAACGACTCATAATCGAAGTGTTTGAATGATGATCGTATTTGTCATTTCGATTTTTAAAAAATCACGGATCTCGCTATTTTAGATGTCCGACTGAGACAATATGTCACATTGATTTGGATTGTTATTTTGTGTCGGTTGCTTTACGAACCCGACCCGAGCTCAGAGGGAAGCCAGTTGCAGTGACGCATTCAAGGGTATTAGTGTGCTACTCGTTAAATAAAATTCGAATGTTTTGTATACTATCAATTTTCTCCATTCATATCCCCGTGAAATATCGAAAATTGCTGTGCTATTCGTATTGAACATTTAAAAACATCCAAATTTCTGTGCACTGATTTCAAATTGGAAGATTTCTGTCTCGTCAGGTTGTGTCATTTACGGAAATGAGTGAGATTTGTGATGCCTTCGTTGTAAATGCTCAACTGTGTCAAACCCAGAATTGTACTATTCCATAAATACCTCTGTACAGGGATCAGAAGAAGGTGCTGGAATGTCGGAAGTGGCATCGTGTAGTTATGAGGCTCGTGCATGTGGCGTTCGTAATGGCTGTTACGTGAAACAAGCGAAGAGTTTATGTCCTGATTTGATTTGTGTTCCATATCAATTCGATGAGTATCGCAAAACTTCGAAACTCATCTATGATATCTTGACGAGGTACAATCTTATTCTGTTCACATGCAACCATACTTAACCAAGTGTTCACATAATACAAGTGATCATCTCAAAATATGAAATACTCGTTTTGGTTACCATCCTCGTGATATGTATTGATTTCAATATGTTTTTATGAAATTGTACCGTTTTTACGATGTAAACTTGTGATTCATATGACCTAGGTGACTGACTGTGCTTCATTAATATTAGATAACATACTGAAATTTCTAAATGTTTTCAGGTATACACTTGATATTCGTGCGGTAAGTTGCGATGAGATGTACGTGGATTTGCATAGTTTGTGTTCGGAAATGCGTGTTGTGGACGTGATGGGTATTGTTGCGGTTATAAGAGAAGAAATTCTCGCAGAAACCGGTTGTAATGCATCGGTTGGAGTTGGTGAGGAAATTATGTGATCGCAGTTTTGTTTATGGCAATTCTTCATTGATTATTCTTAGTACTGATTGTGAGAGCAGTATTACAGTGCCAATTTGAACAACAATGTTGAGAAGAGTTAGTGATGGTAGAAAGCGTTCTCATACTAATCGGAAGCATTCGTAAACTAAATGTTATAAGTTCAGTTATTGGGAAACAAACTAAATTTTGGTTTCACTTTCGTCCTTTTCAAATTCTTGATAACTTTTTGTTGGTTTAAGGTCGAAGTATGTTAATTGCTAGATTATCAACGCGTCACGCTAAACCGAATGGACAATTTATTGTACGCACTGATGAAGTGAATAATTTTATGAAGAAGGAGAAAATTTCTGATCTGCCGGGCATAGGTTATAATATGCGTGCTAAACTCAAGCGGTACGTTGTTTGTTTTCATGTAATTCTTCAGAAAAGTAATTCTTTTGCTAGTAACTGAATTTTTTTGTTTTCGAGTTTCGACGTTTTGTGGGAAGTGTTTCAGGTGTTTGATCACACACTGTCTACTGAGCAGTATTGAATAAAATTTCGGTCAAATCATCGTGTTAGCAAAGTTATGTGTATTTTCAGAGAATTTGGCGATCTGCAGTTATGTGAACAATTGCAACAAATACAAATCGTTCAACTTCAAAAGTTATTTGGTGCAAAAATGGGAGTTCAGGTATTAAAGAGAACATTCGAATTGTTTGAAAGCATCGCTTTTTTCTTTTTTTTTGACGTAAAGTTATATTTCGCTGGAAATATTATGAATAAATTCATGCGCTTTAGATTTATAATCTTTGTCGAGGCGTCGATAAAGATCGTGAATTTCTTGAAAGGACCATCCGTAAGTCGATCTCTTGCGATATCAATTATGGGATACGTTTTAGTAAGGTTCGTTGATGTCTGATTTTGTTTCTATTTTTTCTTTCTGCTCATCAATATTTCAGCGATTGCAGTGATGAGCAATCGCATTCATGCAATTCTACAATAGTCATTTAAAATTTTATTGTATTTGGGAAGTATTGTATGGGAGTTGCTTGAATATGATTGCTATTTCCAATAAATATATTATTTTTAACACAAGAAACAAACTGTAATGTGAATTGTGGAACACTGAAAAAAATGAATCATTAGATTCACTAATCAATTATTATTAATCGGACGCAGTTGAATATCTTTCAATATCAAGCGTGGCGTGCAAATGAAAACTGTTGAAAGTTTCAGGAAAGTGAAATGCTCGACTTTCTGAGAACAATGGCAATTGAGCTGGAAAAGAAACTGCATACTGCTCATATGGCCGTCTCAACAGTTACACTGAAAGTGATGGTGAGCAAAAGTGATATTTTCCATTTCAATGAAATTCCATGAATATGATTGCGAATTGCATAAATATCGTGCGTTCAATTATAATGGCAACTCAAATATGCGAATGCGCAAATAATTTTACATTAACTTGTTTTTGGAGTCGAACATTGCGGAAAAATAAGAGAATCATGTGAAGGAAATTTGCTAGTGATAGCGTGTTCGATGCTTTATCTGTGATATATTCATATCGTAACAATGAACTCTTTGATAGCATATCAAATTTTGTAGATTCGTGCAGCTGACGCACCAATAGAACCCGAGAAATATATGGGTCATGGGATCTGCGATACTGTCACTCGCTCCAGCAACCTTCTGAAGCCATCAACTAGTTCGAATGTTATCTTCAATGAGGCCAGAAAACTAATGTCATCCATCAATCCGATCGTCTCTGATCTTCGAGGGGTACATCATCTTTTTTTTTCTAATTTTGATCAGTTTTGATATTCGAGATAGGGTACATTGAGACGAAATATTGGTGTTGTGTTATGTTATCTTCTCTGAACGTATGAGCAAGATTGATCTTTTATTGTTATCACGATAATTATTTTGTTATGGATTAGGTGTTGTTATGGGTTAGGGGTTGCTTAATACACACAGATGATTTTATTGTGAATTTAGTCAATTGGAATTTGCGATAGTTCAGTTTAGTCGCCGAATAAGTGACGAGAGAGATTTATTTGCAGATTGGCATTCAGTTGACTCATTTAACCGAAACGGAAACTGGTTCGACTACGACGCATAAAAGTACTCTGATCGATTATTTTGCGGTGCGCACCAGAGGTAGTCATCCATCGAAGAGGAAAAAACAGAATTGCATCGATGAAGATGATGTGATCCTGCAGCGAGTGATCAAGCAATCTCGACGCGATGAAATGGATCGAAAGGCTAAATTAGTAATTGTATGCAATTATGTTCTGTTTGTGCTCCGCTTCATTTGTCTGCTTTTAGGAAATAGAATTTTTTCCTCGTCCTATTATGTCATTTATGCAGCTGGAAGAGGATTTTGCTTTCTTAAATTTTTACTTCATCGTTTTCAACAGTTTAAAGCAACGGGTGCAAATCGTACCCATCATTGAATCATCAATATTATATTTTGAATACTTTGATCGTTAGTTTCGAGTATTTTTAAAAGGTGCTTTCAGTTGAATTTCTTCATAATCATTTATTTTTCCATCATTATATCATAAAAGTGATTTCAGTACGGTGATCGCAAGTCATTGAAACCAATCTATCACAATTATGTTGAGGATTTGGATGTCAAAGCAGAAATGAGTCGTGTTGTTGAGCGACTCGATGGTTTGTGCATTATTATTGCGTTAAACAATTGCTGATTCACTATTAAATGGCCTAAATAATGACTATTTTCGCGTACAGACGAGAATTTTTGAAACGATCTGTTGATTTCAGATTCCTTAAAGCGAAAAAAAACAGTTTGAAAGGTCGCTTTGAATTCATTTTGTCAGTGGATCTTTTCCGCTGAAACATTCCATGAACATAACATCATTTCAGCGCCAACCAAACAAGAAACCGAACGGTTGACTACGTATTTTTATCATTTAGCCGAATTCGGCAACTGGAGTGATCTCTCGTCACAACTGAGATTCTTTGAGCGGAAGGCGAAACAGCAGCAAAATTCACACTTATGGTTGTTGCTTGTTGCCGGAATCAAATCGCTTTTGAGCCAATTTTGTCTGAGAACATATGGATTCAGAATGGAATTCTAGTCATTCCTCTTCGAATATTTCAAGAGTTTGTTCTCAAGAGTAACGTGGAAGTGCTTACATCGGAGTGCCATAAAGTTCGTCGATTGTATGATCTCGTTCGGGTGTATGCAATCCGATTGTAAATATTTTTGGTTTCCTGTATACATGTATATTTTCCTTCGTGATATGTCGAAGAAACTTGCGTTCACAACTTTTTTGTGTATTTTTCAATCGTTTATGAGATATTGCGAGAACAACTGGCCTAACTATAAGATAAGTTCTTGAAATCATTCTAAATGCTGCCCATTAGAACGCGGAGGGTCCAAGCGAAACTTGTTAGAAATGATTTTCTCCTGTTCCCGGAATTTTTCCTGTTAATTTCTAGTCGTTTTCGGAATGATGCCTATATTGGTACCATATTCTCGCGAATTGTCAAGCTTGTTTACATTCCTTTGCTTCTCATTAATTATTTGGATATGATCTAGCAATTGGTTACAATTCAGTGCTGATGTATATATGTATGTATATTTGTAAGTGTACTTAACGTAACTTACTCTTATAATGCCTCATAAAAATTATCTGAAGTTTCGTTTTTACAGTGAATATTTCTGCCGCCTGATCTTTTAGTAGAAATTAGAATGCAGTTTAGCATGTCAAAAATTGTTGAAATTGTTTATTCTCGACAACTCTGACGATTCAGTAGTGTTCCATATGTGAGGTGATGTAGATGAGGGAACGATTATAGTTAATTTTCATCTGGCGTCCCTTATTTGGACGGCAACAAAAAAGTGACTGATTAAAATGTCGTACAGAGTAGGGACGGGTTCTTTTCAATAGTTTTACCCAAGCTCCCGATGTGGTCGGTTTCAAACTGCTCGAGAAAAATCCCCGAAAATGATGCTCATCACTGGCTGGGTGTGGAAATGTCGCGAATTGGATCAGCCCAGACAGTCAAATCACACAGCAAATATATTCAGTCGTTCAGATTTCATTTTGAAAAAAAATCAATATGCGTGCACTGCAAAAGAGAGATTTCCTCCATTTCATAATATTTCATCATTCAAAAGTTTTATTATTGAAGTAATAAAATAAAAAACGAATAAAAACAACACTGTTATAACATTTTATTGATGATAACACTTCTTAGTTTGAAAATATTGAGGTAATAAGATATGTTGATGAGAAATAAAAATATCTGTTTGACATCACCGTCACTTCCATCTCATCCCGTTTATTCTTGCCTTCTGATAATCACAATGATTGGTGCTATTAAGAAGGTATTGCTACGTACGGATATTCTGCGGTAGTGATATAACGTTGGGAGATACTTTATACTTATTCTAACTTTCAACAATATGCTACATGCCCTTAGTTATCAAAACTGTGATCAATTCGACCAAAATATGACTTTTGCAAGGATTTGATTCTCAAGAAATGGCAATTATTTAAGGAGGTACAGATGTGAAGAAGAACGCAGAACATAACTTCTTCCATGAACGTATCATTAAGATCACAGATATGCTTAGAAAAATAATGTCGCCTTAGTTCTATAATCACATTCACAACAAAGTTCAAAGAATCTTGAGAGGAGCAGAAACAAACAGTTACAAAGGAATTCAAATGTTCGATTTGTATTCTCTGAACAAGTGCTCTTATAGTTGCATTTGGATTGACTTTAAAACGTGTACTTACTTCCTCATAGCGTCAATGCTCTGAAACAATGAGCAGTATAGTTTGCTCTTTGATCTGCAATGGACATGGTGAACAAAAAAATGACCATGTAATGTGTAGCAAAAAGTCAATTGCTACGGCACTCATGCCTATTTTGATCAACTGATCTACTGAAACAACTGATCTGAACATTATTTGTCTACATTTTGTTACGCCAACTCTTTTTTGTTGTCAGTCACCCTTGCGTTATTGTTTTCACTATTCAAATCGCTCAATATCACTGAATCTTTCTTAAGAAATCTTGATTAATCGGCTACAATAGCCCTCAGACGTTATTATTTTGACTTGAACTTGATAATTCAGTGACTGTTTACAAGGTTTTAGGTTGTAGGACTGAATTATAACGACTTATAGTTCTGTCCTACAATTATAGTTCAGTCCTAAGGCGCTAATATGTACAACGAGTTGCATGAGCATACTGAAAACCCATCTTTTGGTACCGTTTTCGATAATATCGTTTGACTTTGATTTCAAGATAATATTCTGTGATTTCCACTGAGTGAAACAGCATCTCTGAATCATTGATACATAAATGGATTTATATCAATATTCAAGACGATGAGAACTTCTTCGGCGAACCCTGTAACTGTTTCAGTCTGGAAAAATGGTGAAAAAGTCATCTAAACTGCGCAGCGATGTGGACGTTCACTTACTTTATCGTGCGCTTTTCAAGTAACGAAAGAAATTCTAGACTATTGGAACATTGGAAATGCTCCAATCCGTCACTAGTCATCAAATTCGTAGTGATTCTTGGATCAGTCAAATTGATTCCATTGAATCTAGCAATTTTAACCTTTCATAAAATATTTTTTATTAGGTGTATTGCGATGTGTCCAATGACGATCAGAAATATTTCTGATTTTAATAATGAATATCTGTATGTATCGCGATATATCATAAAATGGAAATTATGTTATGATTCTGCTTGTGCCTTATAATCGATTCCGCGATCAACCTATTCTCGCTCGTTTCATAATACAAATCGCTGACCGAATTTGTTTAAAATATTGACACTGAATTTCAGTAATTAATTATTTGGTGCTGACCACGCCAAAAAGTTATTTTATTGCGCTTGGATTGCGATCTTTGAAATACCACGAGTAAGTTTTTATATGAATGCATTTATTTGGAAGTTTGCTTAATTGTGATTAATTTTTGGATTATACTAATTTACTGGTGTATTTTTGATATTGTTTCGTGCGTGTGAGTGAAATTTGGTGCCTTCTGACAAGTGTAATTATTGCAGTTTTTTTTGTAACTCAGTGCTTCATTATCATCTAAAAAATTAATAGTTCAGAAAAAATGGAAGGCCAAAATGGAGTGAAAAGGGCCCACTCGGACATGGACCCACGTTTGGCTCCCTTTGAAGGGCTGTTGAGGGCCAGGGGAGTGAGTGGCATCCCCTGCGGAACACTACTGCAGGCACTGACTGTCCTGCAGCTCATACCGGCGCAATGCCGGTTCGAAGACTACATATGGGCCACTTGGCAGGTAATGGCCCGACACGCCGGCCCGCTGAGCGGAGCCCGGATAAGTGAGTTTACATTAAAACAATTCAACCAATTATTGATGCAAATTTTATACAGTATGCCAATGTACAAAGATCACAAAGCTGATGAATTTCATTTATGTGACAATGAGAGTGAATCGAGTTGAACATATTAGGCGTGAAAAATCATCTCACTATCAGAAATAAACTAATTCAGATGAATGATATCGTATAACAAACATACATCGAATATGAGTTGAATTTCATTATCGTTGTGAGCATGCGTTAAACAATTATTCCATTTTTTCAGGGGAGATGGAGCGGACCGGGGTGATCCCGGATGTAGTTTTGGATGCCCTCTGCCGGATAGAGGAGGTGCTCCTCGTGGTGCATCCTCTGAACTCCGGCGCACCAGTGCGGGTGTATGGAAAGCCCGGAAAGCGAGTAGTGGAGGCCGCGGAGAGCTGCGGATCGTACGTCGTATTGGACGTACCGGCGGTAACACCGTCGAAACCAATCACCATCAAATACGTAAGCACTTGCAGTTGCTTAAAAAAATTATCTGTGACCTCAAAAACCTTCAAAATTCCAATTTTTGCCTGATGCAACAATTTAAAAGATTGTCGAAATTTTTGGAACAGAAAAATCTCATGAGCAAAGTCGCCGCTCATTTTTGAGATGTCAAACGATAATTTTCCTTATCATATTCAGGGAAGAAAGATAAACCGCCCGATCCCAGCTCACGGCAGGAAGAGGCACGCGTCTGAGCCAACCTTCGTAAGTGAATTTTATTTCTGCTGATCATTTTCAGTGTAAAAGTGATATACTCTGGTCGAATCATGATAATTTTAAACATACAGCAAGAGTCTAATGTACAGTACGAGTAGAGTTTAGGCGATTGCTAGATAGAGAGCACCGAAGGCATTTCAATGCGATATGTAGTGAAATTAATTCGAAATCTTATGCGTGTGCATTATGAGATGAGGAAAAGAAAAAATTTGATATTTCAGTCATTTCGTTTTCAGACGCCACTTCCTACACTAACCGAGGAAGAAGAGCCGCTGCCAGGACCATCGAGCCGGCCAGATTTTCCAGCTGGTTCGGCAATAACATCACCACCAACTACTAACACTGCTGCTACTGCTGACAACAACAACAACTCACCTATAACACTAACGACAGCCTCACCGTCAACCTCACACGAGTCAACTAACACAACAACTAACTGTACATATAACTTGTAAGTTTTCACTTTTTTTGTTGACCTTTAGTGCAGCGAAATGATGAGCTATTGTTGAACGAGAACGAAATTACATAGCTTCCATAGTAGCGGTCAAGCTCAATCAATGTGTACATTAAAAAATGCTCAAAAGTTGAAATCCAATTAAGTTGCGATTGGCTGAAATCTGAGGAAAATAAATCGATTAGTCATTACTGTTCATCGTTCGATTACTTAGGTCAGTCACCTCGTTAAGAGGCGAGTCCACTAACC